>VXAA01011783.1:0-59852 GCA_013399115.1 Anseranas semipalmata
CAAGCTGTTCTATGATTCTATGTCTTTAATATCCTGTTTATAACTTAAGATCTGTTTATAGCTGTGGAGCTGGTCCTCCTCCATTAGCAGTGTCTGAGCCTGGGAAGACAGGGAGCGGTGTGGGGAGACAGGCAGGCCTGTGGAGAGCGTCACTGGAGAAATCTTAATCATGCCATGTCCTCATTAAATAGCGCTCGGCTGTTTCCTAATGGCAGCTCAAGGGGGGGTTCTGAGTGCTGCAGCCCTTCCTGACCGACAGATCGACGTGCTGATGAATGCCTCGATGTATTTTAGGCGCTTCCTCTGCATGCGCTGGAGAAATAAGGGACACAAAAGGTCAAAGCAGCCTGCTCTGAGAGGCTCCAGCTAATTAGAGGAATTGTGGGAACTGGAAACCCTGACCTTTAACTATAAATCTTCATTGTTGTTACCCAAGCGTCTGATTTGGGGTCAGGCGGTGCCAGGCTGCTCAGCCCAAGGGGGAGCACCAGGAAACTTGTTTTTCTTCCTCCCCCAGGAGCGTGCGCCTGTCCCTCCCTGTGTGTGACACCTCTCCCGCCTTCGTCCGAGCCCCGGCCGCCGCCAGCTTCCCCTCAGGACCCTTCCTCTGGGCACGGGCGACAGCAGGAGGAAGACCAGGCGGCGACTGGGGGCGACATCAGGCCTCCGCGGCAGGCCGCTAGGTGGCCCTCGGAGCCCGCGAAAGGACCAGGCCGCCGGCGCCGCCCGGGCTGCGCGGCCAGGCCTGAGCAAGGCGAGGGTTTCCCTCAGCCACCACCTTAAACACGCCCGAGGGGGTCTCCATTCTTCTATTTTTAACTATGCATTTAGGATTCTGAGAAATGCAAAGGCGTTTGAGCATGCTGGAGCATTTTCACACATGCTGGTTTTCCTCCTTCAGCGTCAGCCCGCTGTTAAAAATCCTGCCGCTGCCATAAGCGGTGCACCAAGAGTTTTCTGAAGGCTTCGGTCTCTGTTTGAACAAAATCACTTTCATCTGGACTCAGGCCCTCCTTGCCTGTGCTTCCTGCAAATATTGTAACAAATGAATTACTGCCATTGGATATTTGCTGGCAAGAAGTATGTAATTGCGCAGCTAAAAGAAAAACACATGGTGCGATTGACTTGAAATCACTTGGGACCACCAAATTTTGTTTTTTAAAAGGTGATAACTCACTGTAATACAAAAGCATTTTTTAACTTAAAACAATTTTAATGGCCCAATTGTGACATACTTTGCACTACAGACATTTTTAAGTAATTTGGGATTTTTTTTTCACTCAAGCAGTGCAGTCTTAGTTGTGTCTATGTTTTCGGTTTGCCAGGAGAGAGAAACATTTCTTAGGAATGAGAGAAGCTAATTGATCCACTTGTTTATGAGGATGGCCATGAGTAGTACTTATCAACTTGCAGCATTTTTGCTGTCTCCTCTGGAGGGGAATTCTAGCCAGGGGAGTTTGGAGAGTATGCAGTTTATTTTATTCAGTGTTTTTAATATTTTTACTGTCTGTGTGCTACTCATGAGAGAAAACAGCAAAACTGAAATGAACCCCAAAACAGTTTGAATGAGTGCAACAGAGGGACAGAAAATAGCACTGGCTTGCTTTTGTGACCAAGGTCAAAAGGAGAAATTGGAGGGAAATAGTGTAGAAATGTTCCAAAATTTAGTAATTTTAATTTTTTAGCATTAAGCTAAGGCTTCAGGAAACTGACACAGCCTTTCTGATAGGAGTGATTTAATGTCAGAAATCTGAGATAAAACTGGGTTTGTGTGGGAGGGAAGTAGATGGAGGTTTAGATGAAGAACATTTCTTATAAATTAGGACAACTGAACAGAATGGAAGCAAGGACCCACTTCTGATGGTTGTGGTTCTTCTGAAATACTGAGCTTTTTCTGTAAGGGCAAAGGAAAAACATTCTAATTAATTAGATTTATTTACAGCAACTGGATTTGGGATCAAAATAATCACCTTGAGACTGAAGTGCAGCTGCAACACACATTCCAGATGTGAAATGTAGCACTGTTTTGCAGCTGACATTATTTTCTGATTTAAAACCCAGAATTGGTCAGGATTAATAAATGAATGAATTCACAATGTCCTCTGAATTCATCCAATGCAAAGATGCTGTCACACTCCCCACATAATCAGATGTGTTTTGGGGACAAGCAGGGGAGCAGCTTCCTGCCAAATACAAAAATCACCCTGAGAAAGGTCATCCACTTGTTTCTGGGAGGCAGGAAACTGCTGCCCCAGGGCACGTATGCTCACAAGGTCTTAATTTGTGTTGCAGTTTGAAACTCGACTCAGCAACAGGTTACCACCTCACTCCTGGTCTGGATGACCACTGTGATCTCCAGGTAAGCATCCACCAGGAATCCTCTGCTCCTGGGGAACCCAGCCAAGCACCCACTGCCTCTGGCCGCACTTCCCTCACAGGAAATGCATGCTTCCCATTTGTCCTTTTAGTCCTACTCCCATGGTTCAGACCATTTTTATATTAGGCCACTGACAGACATCATGTGAAAATCTTTGAAGAAAAAAAAAAAGATAAAATGAAAGAACCTGTTCAAAAGTTAAACATTTGCCACTTTCCTTAGGTATTGAATAAGACCTAATGCTTTCAAGATCATCAAACTAGATTTCCTATGACTCGCCTAGATTCTTTTCCAGCAGACTGTGATGACGAGTATTTTTTTCCTCAGTAATTTTTAAAGGAAATTTTGTTTCCTGACTGGATATGCTGTCCCATGTTTAATGTTTATTTCAAACTGACACTACTAGTCAATCTAATTAAATTGATGTGTGTCATTTTGCTATTCGTTTGTTATTCTTTCCTCAGAATGGCTGGACAGAAATATCACAAGCATGTGATGTACATCTCCAGTCTACTAATATTTTTCTAGCTATCAGAAATGTTTTTCTGATAATCTAGCTGGCTTAATTTTTCTCAAGTGTCTAGTCCCTTTTTACCTCCATTTTGGGTGTCTGATTGAGGTATGAGTGGTCCAGATTTTCAAAAGCCCAAGAGTCTGAGGCAGGCCCTTTTGAGAAGCCTTTGTCTCAGAAGCAAGTTCAGTGCTTTTGCCATAGGAGGCAACCTGGGCTTAGTGTTCACAATGCACAAAATCTCCCATAGTTCATTAGCTTAAGAAGAACTGTACAACAAACTCAAAGGTAACTGAAATGCACTTCATTTCCTCATAACTTGTGCTACCAGATGTCAAACTTTCTCACAAGAGTAAAGGTTTTCTTTTGGCATAGGTCATTGTAGTGGATCTCCCTTCTGTAAAAATGCCAGTGCTGCCTCTGCATCACCAAGTGCTTGGAGGAGCAGGGGTTGCTACACCAGGGCATTGATATTCAGCAACAGATCCAGTAGTAGACAGTCAGAGACTATAATGTCCAGGAGGGTAAAATTGAGCCATTTTGAGCATTAGCTAACAAGTGATCCTTCTTGAAGAGGAAAAAGAATTCCTACAAGAACTAGACCAGGTCTCCACATTACCTACCCCAGCTCATGACTTCTCCAATAGTAGAAATGTCAGACAAGTTTGAGATGTTCCCACAGGTGGTTTTAAACATTAGCTTTCTGGTGGAAGCCCTAGCTGGGTTGTATGGTGTTGGGTAGTACTAGGCAACTGAGCAGATTTCATGCAAAGATAGACAAGGATGTTATGGAAGGGAATGGCAGTGTTTATCCTTGAATAAACAAACTTTTCAGTTTGCTCCTTAATGTGTCAGAAACAGCTGCTGTACCTCTCTGTGAGGCAGAACTCTCAAACAAGGACATATTGGGGGCAATAAAAACTTATAGAAAATGGCATAGAAAATGTAGCACAATGACAGAAAACTAAATATAACCTGGCAGGAGAAGTTTGAAGTGTTAGTGCTCTGTTTGAGATAAGGCAATTGCCTTAGTATATTCATTTTTCAAATATAAATATTGTATTATGGTAGCTTTATAGATAGCATTTAATTAATGCTCTTTACCTAGTGTTTTGCATGTATAGATATAGTTGTAGGGCATGTGTATTCAAAATATCTGAATTAAAGCATTTATCCAACAGTGACACTGGAGAGGTGGCATGGTGCCTGTGTCCTATGTGTCTCTGTCTATCCTATATCTGTGTTGTGAGTTGTGTGAATACCTTATTTTTTCAGCCAAAAAATAAAATACAATTAACATCAGGCTAAGAACCTTAACATGGCTGTACAGAGGTTAGCCCAGTAGCTAGTCTGTCACAGTGACTATGGCAATTCAGCAGTAATGCTCAGAGAAAGCACAAGGGAGAGTATGTGAACAGTGATCTATCCATCTCTGCTTTCCGGAGTCAGAGGTTGCACTGAGACTAATTTCCTTTTTTTTTCTTTTTTTCTTTTTTTCTTTTTTTTTTTTTTTTACCAGTGGACTAGCCCTCCCTGAATTTCTGTAATGACTTTTTGAGTTTATCTACACTTTTGGCCTGCACAGCAGCCTGTGACAATATAATTATGCACTGCACAAAGAAATACCTGCTCTCTCCCCTTAATTTGACACCTGATAATTTCAGAGGGTGCCCTGTAGTTTTTGTGTGGTGCGATGCAGTGAATAATCATTACCTCGTCACCTCTTCAACACCATTCATTGTTTGTAGCCTTCCTCATTTGCCTTTTTCCAAGCTGAAGAGTCCTCATCTGTTCAGTATTCCCTTACAGAAATTGTTCCCTGCCTTGGACCATCCTCACTGCCTTCACCTCTGGTTTTCAACATTTTTTCACCCTCTGTGAGGTGAAAGAACCAGACTGCTTGCAAAGGTTTATCCAACATGAACAGGTTTTTGTTGAAACAAAACATGAGAGTAGATTATGAACTTGTCCTGATTTGTTTCTGAATAGTCTTGATAAAATCAAAGGTTCTGAGTCACAAAGTGGGAGAAGTGGTAGTGCTGTTCTTTATATATATATCAGTTCTCATAATGGCATTAGGTCGTGAAAGGAATGAAATCTGAACTCAGATCTGCCTGTCTTTGAGGAGGGAACTGAACCAGTGCCTGAGCTACAGGCTAATCTGGACTATGTCTCTCCAGTTCAAGCTGCTCTGTTTTTTTCTCAGAGCTCTGTTAAAGATCGTGGAGTAGGGACTGAACCCTGACTGTTTCACTCTCCAGGCATGTGCTTCTTGCACTCGGTAAGGGAAATAGTTCCTTGCTCATGCTCTTCTCCATGTGTCTTTGCTATGAACAGCAAACTATTGAGTACTCTTAATAGCTATCACTTTATTTCCTTGAATAAGTTTGGGCTGGTGTCCTCCAGGACACAAGAGTTCAGAATCCTAATGGCTTAGGGCTGTTTTATCAAAAAAAAAAGGCAATTGGTGATGGTGTAGTTGCTAAATACTTATCTAGTTTTGCATCCTCTTAGTGGCTGCAGAAACCCTGCTAGAAGTGGCTGTTCAGGAACAGAGTGTTTTTGTGGTAGAATAGTTGTGGCACTGGCCTTGTTTTGACTACTCAGAAAAGTTCTTTGGAAGTTGGAAAGGAGGCACTGCTGAGCTCAGCACAGCTACCCACATACTCCTACACGCAAAGGTGCTTTAGTTGGTCAAAGAAAGGACAGATGTTTCTTAGACGACACTTACACAGCAGAGAGCTTGTCAGCTTGGAGCTTTCTGCTCAGCTTGGAAACTAATGATATTTCTGCTGTGTGTGGAGTCCGGCAGCTTCTGATCCAAACAACAGACAGCTTCTGTGGTAAATCTAGCCCTCAGTGCCTAGCCCTCCCCATCCTTCTTCCTCCTCTGGGCCCTTTCCCAACAGGCTTTTGGAAGCACAGCCACAGAGGACCCTTGGAACAAAGAAGAAGAACCACCTTTTCACCTGTTGCCTTCCTGCACCCAAGACAAAAAAGGGACATGTGGCCTGTTTTGACTGTACAAACCTCTTAGGTAAATGTAATTAGAGACAATGTTGTTGGCCTCCACTAGGCATAATTAGATGCTGATGGACAGGGAGCTGTTGTTCTGGCCAGTACATCTTCCACGTGGCTCTTCCTGCCTTAGAAGTAGTCAGGGTATTCAGCAGCAACACACAGTGCTGCTTTCTGGCCTGTTTTAGGCTCAGAAGTTTTCAGAAAATGCATGTGTTTGATTAAGAAGGAGGTATTTCTGTACTACCGTGTCTGAATGATTTCTGGTCACTCTAGCCAGTATGGGAGACCCTATGTCTTCCAGTTCCAGTTCTGCTTGTCCTCACAGTGGACTTCAAAAACAAACATACACAAATTGGTGTTCACAGCATGAAAAATGAAGGAAAAAAAAACCCAACATGTTGGCAGTTGCCTTTCTGTTTCAGGAAAAAGTTTGCATTTTAATTTAAAAGTGCAACTTTGTCTGCAATACCAACCACCAATGACATGTCATAGGTTGTCTGGGGACACAACATTTGACCTGCACATGACTCAGAGTTCATCTGTGGTGCAAGAGGAGCTATCTGAGCTTTGCACATCACCCTACCGCATACCCTCTGGACATAGTGATTCATATCTCTGCATCTGCTCTATCATCCCTACCTTGGCAGATGAATCTAAACAATGTTGCAAGATGTATGGTAGTCTTTTCCTTTCCTAAGAAAATACTTGGCAAAATATAAGGATCTAGATGGTGTGTATGTGAGCAGCATGAACTGGTCTGAAATCAGTGCTCCGTCAAAACGCTCGAAAGGCAGCATGCTGATCTTGTGAAGATTACTTCCTTGATCCTCTTCCATTATTAACACAATCCCAGGCTCTCCTGTCCCAGACATTTGAAATGTATTCCTTCCCACCCAATCTGTTTCAAAAAGTTATTGAGAAACTGAAACATGAACACTTCAGGGATAAGATTGATAGCCCAAGCACAACCGTGGCAAAACCAGGTTGCCTGCTTCGATATGCTGTTATAGAATCATAGAATCATTTAGGTTGGAAAAGACCTTTGAGATCCTCAGGCCCAACCATCAAGCTGACCCACTGAGTCCCATCACTAAACCATGTCCCTTAGTGCACACAAAACTTCCTTGGACAGGAATTTAACCAACTGTGCTGCACTGCTCCAAGTTAAAAATAAAATAAAACGATGACAAACACACACTGTTAGAAAAGCATCCTCAACCTTGCAAGCTCTTCACTACTAAGGCAGTAACATCCTTTACTCATCTCACGTACATGCTGAGATTCATTCTGCTGAACCTTGGAGCTTGATGTAGAAGCCTCATAGGAGTATAGCTGGTGTAGGTTACTGCTATGACAAAAGAGGAAGAGCCGTATTTGCAGGACAACTCAGACAGTAGGTGGGTTGAATCACCCTTTGAATATGCCTGGTTTTCCCCTGTTGATTATATTTTTAGCAAAGGAAGCCTTGTTCCTGATTTTGTTGCCCTGCTGACGTGGTCAGGGTCCCATTGCTCTGAAGCAAGCACTGAAGTATGCACTGAAAGCACCCAGAGCAACATGACTTTTAAGCAGAAAGAAAATTAAATAAAACAGTAATCATTTTAAGATGACAGATTGATTTGCCTACCTAACATGCAGCATTGAGCACTGTGTGGCAGATAAAGTAAGTGATACAGTATTGCCCAATGCGGAATAAAATCATTCTCATGATAGTAGCCTATCTCCCAGTTTATAGAGTGACATGGAAACACGCCTTGAAAACCTGGCTCTCTGATGAACCCCAGAGCTGCAGCAAGGGCAGGAGCAGGTCTGTGCCACTGAGGAAGGGAGGCAGAGAAGAGGGGGAAGGAACAAAGCAGAAGGGGAGCAATATGGTAATTAGAAGGGAAAAAAAGCTTTCCTCTTTTCAACAGTGATGAACGTTTGATTCAGGTTGTTCCTATCACAAAACCATGCCCAAAAGGACCCTACTTGAGATGTCTTTTTGTCTGTTTGAGCTCATGGTGAACACTTGCATGAGATTTTTTTTTTTTTTTTGGAGAAACAGAATGCAGAGCAGAATGATTTTTATTGATCCAGAAAGTCAAACTACACAGGACATTAAAATGTGTAGCAGAAAAAGTTTAAAATCTCCTCCGAGAGTATCTCACTCTCCATTGTGTTTTATCTGTGCAGATATTAGAGCTCTTTTCTGATATCTGTTGTGAATTTTGTCATTCAGAAAATAAAATACAGCAGTCTGCAGAAACTCAGGAGATTGCAATGCATGGACAAAAGTTTACCAGATGGAGAAAAACTGATATTCTACCCCCTTTTTCCCTAGTACTTACTGGTCTATGTAATTTTGTTTTTAGCAAGAGTTTTTCCCCATAGCTATCATCCTAAAAAAAAAAGCAAAAAAACTGATAAATAATAGAAGAAAGAATTATTAGTGATGTGAACGCATTACAGAAGG
The DNA here is from genome assembly GCA_013399115.1 of Anseranas semipalmata. Taxonomy (NCBI): domain Eukaryota; kingdom Metazoa; phylum Chordata; class Aves; order Anseriformes; family Anseranatidae; genus Anseranas; species Anseranas semipalmata. The sequence goes on from VXAA01011783.1 coordinate 8,365, forward strand.
AAGCATATGGTATTTTTTTACCTGATGGTATTGCATCCAAGACTGGAAATACTACACCAGAGAGATGGCAGGAACATTGTTTCTGTTTGTCTGCTAAGGCAAATGGCTGTTAAGGTTAGGAAAGACCTCACAATATCAGTTTTAAATGCCTGAATTAAATTTAGCTGTGGGGAGGGGAGAAGCGTTTGGACTCACAAGATAAGGGGACAGCTGTGCTCTGGAAAGCCTCTTTCTCCATCCCTTAGCCCTTGGACTTGTAGTTAGCCTTGCAGGTGATGCATTTCTGAAGTGACTAAAAATCCTGATGCAAATAACTCAGTGAAAACAGGAACACAAGACTATTTATATAAAAGGAGAGGCTTGCAGCAAGCCTGAGAAGCAATAGCAACTCTATCATATATAGCCTGATAATAACATTACCTTTGGGATAGTTACATGTGCAAGTACTCCTTTACACCAGTAATTCAACTACTGCCTTGTAGCAAAACAATTATCCTGCTTTCTCTTTGAAGGCTGGCTGCAGTTGCAATTCATTTACATTCTAAAGAATTTTTTTTTTTTTTTTTTTTATAAATAATAAAAAAAAAAACATCTCAAGTTCTTAGCAGGTCTGGAGAGCTTGACTAGGCCAGCGCTGGCTTGAGAACTGTGGGCAAATGAGATGCTCCTCAAAAGTGCTAAGTGGGTGATTTAAGTCTTCTGTCTTATCTACAGAATCAGAGCGACCTACTACAGACAGCTCTGTGGACACCTACCATACATGTTTTTTTTTGAGGAGGACAAGACATTGCCAACTGCTAGCTTGCATTAAGTCTGTTCTCAGGGGTATTTGTAAAGGTGTTGGTTTTGACTGGACACTTGAAATTTGGTGGGGAGCAGCATCCTGCCGTCAGCACGTGGTAACAAACTGTGATGGCTGCTATAGGTCACTAAATATCTAACACATGAACTAGTGTCTTCTTCCCTCAAAAATACCAGCAGCTCCAGTAATGAGAATGTGAAAGACACATCTCAGCGTGGGTCTGGATGGTGTGCAGTCATAAAGGCTGCACAAGAAATATGTTTTCTGAATGGATTAGCGAAATACACTGAATAGGTACCTGTTCAGTGAATGCTGTGCATTCTGTGCACTGCTGGACACAGCAGGGTATGTGAAAAAAAGGTAAGTGTAAAATATGTGAAATGTGAATATCAATAGTTGCAAAGCGGCTGTATACAAAAGCTGCAAATCTTTTTATGTAACTTGAGCTGTACTGAAACTGGTGTCTAATCTAAGCTAATTTCTTATCCCACTGTGGAGTTCTATTACCCCATCTGGACATGCCCATCCTCCCCACTGATTTTAGAAGGAGTGTAGAAGAGTAGACAAGGCTGGAGAGAAACCTTTAGATGGCTCAGGTTAGGTGAGATGAATTAGGACTACATCCCAGTGGTCAAATTAATGCTGTTACTGCTTGCCTGAATTCTGGTATTTCCCAAGATTGCTGTATCTCTTTCAAGAGATTTCCTGGATGCATATGGAAGGGGTCCATCAATTCCCAGATTGTATCAAAATTATTTACACCCAGGCTGCACAGAAAGCTGGACTCTCTAGAGATCAGAGAAGCACTAAAATGCTCAAGTTCTTTCCATGTAACTTTCCCAGGTGAAAAAATAAGGCATGTCCATGGAGACTTGATAAACTCAATGACCCAACAGTTTGAGCTGTTCTCATTGCAATGTCTCTGTTATTTTAACAAAGATTTTTCACATTTGTGGAGGTGTCACAAATATGATGTGGAAAGAGGTTGTAATATATGATTTTGAATGGTGTCTTTCATTGCCTAGGGACCTTAAAAACAGGCCCTCTGTGTCCACTTTTGGAAGTTGTATTGAAGTGGAGACAATTTTACCTAAGCAAAAAAATAAAATAAAATAAAATGTAGGCAAGAATGCTGTTCCTGAGGCTGAATTATATTTAGCACTAACTCCTTGCAGGCTCTATTTTCACTCTGTCAATAACAGATGTGCTGTTTGCAGGGTATGGCTGAACAAATCTATTTTCAAATGTCTCCTTGACTCCTTCACAATCTGTTGCATTCCACTGATAGTACACTAAGCTGCTCAGTTGGGAGAAGAAATATGGAAGATGGGAACAAACTTGAATTTATTCATTTTGAAAAAAAAAAAAGGAAAAGAAAAAAGATGTTTGGGTTCTTTTTATTTATTCATGAATAAATCAAATCTGGGAATCTAGTTTTGTAACTTCTGGCTCCAGGAACGGTGATAGGAACAGTAATAATAAATATTAGCTCTTATTAGTGAAGAAGTCTCTTTTGATTACTTACAATTACTTATTTGCATACACCGTTTGTTTAAATTGTACCCATGCCAGGAGTGCCTCTTAATGCAAACACATATGGTCTTTCTCAAGGTCTCAAGGCATTGCAAGTCAACATGTAAAATTATATACCACAAATATATGCATTAATTCTCACTCAGCATAATTATAATAAATCAAATTCTTACTTTGAAAGTAAAGCAACAGATTTTAAGTTGATAATTAAATGACTCATTGAGGTAGACAATAAGAAACAGCACGCAGTTCTTAGAAAAATGGATTTTTTTTTTTTTTTGTGCAAGAACATTAACATTTCAGAGACAAAGTTAGTTCCAAGAAATATCTGTGCCTTATTTGACTGAGTGTTAATGATTGTCCCTTCAATGCCACCTTATGACAGAGTGAAAACCTTCTGGAAGGGCCTTAAAAGAATGACAGGAACTTCTGAAGCACAGCGCTGAAGGCCAGATTCCCAGGCCTACCCCATGGGCTATATTGCCCCATGTAGGCACTTTGATATTTTGGTCAAGACTAAAAAAATCAGGGAACAGACTAAAGTTATGATACTTATCCACAAATAAAACATAAAGGTTTTCTTCTTATTAGCCTTCTGAACTTTAAAACTAACAATTAGCGCTTCAACATTGGCACCGATTTGTGGGACTGGATCTTTGAAGGGTGTACAGTATTTCCACCAGAGCCCAAAATAAACAGGTCTTAAGCAATTTTATCTTCAGCCAAATATGCTGGTTAATGCCAGCTGAAGTCTTAGCTATCTTTATTAACACTATAAATGTGAATACATGTGTGTTCACCTGGACTAGTTCCTGAAGACAATGTGGGTGTGTCATTGCTAGCAAACTCAGCCCCAGGGTTAGTCACTGACATTGAGATTGACTGGCACGAAACAGGCTATGTCCATACCATTAAACTCTCTTATCTGCCAAAATACGCAGTCTGCCTCTTGGGAGTGGTATGCTAATGCCTGAACGGTGGCCAAGAATGATGTGAAGGAGTATTTCTTGGCCTGGACCAGCAGTGTGCCAGTGTGTTCTGAGAATTCAGTTTGTGAAGTGTAGGCTTAGCCCACTTAGCTGCATGTTGAGAAAGAAACCATACACTGCATATTCTGCCACACTTGTCAGGAAAGAACAAGGAGGAAAAGGATGCAGTTTGACCTTGCCTTGTTTCCCTCCGAACATGCAGAGTTGCTCCTCAGGGTCCCTGTACAGGAGCTCTTTTGGGGGGCTGGTGTTTCAGAGTAGGATACAGAGTTAGGATACAGAGTGTGGATCTGTTTCACCAAGTGCCCACACCAAAGTATTTCTGCCCCTGTTCTGAGGAGATTATCAAGTTTTTGATGTCAGCCAAATATTCAGCTTGGGTGGTTCCCTCCTTGTCCTCCACGTGGCCCAGCTACATGTAAGGGAGCTGTTAGAGTGCAGGGGAGAGCTTCCCTTGCTTTCTTTTCTGACACTTGACACCATACTGGTCAAAATGTGTGTGGTGGGTTGGCCCCAGCTAGCAGGCAAAGTCCCACCCGGCCACTCAACCTGCCCCCCTCCCAGCTGGGCAGAGAGGGGAGAAAAGAGGAAGAACAGGAGTGAGAATGCCCATGGGTCAAGACAAAGCCAGGGAGATCCTCACCAATTACTGTTGGAGGCAAAACAGATTCAACTTCGGGGAATTCAACATAATTTATTGACAACTAAAATATTTAGTTACTGATTTGGTTATTGGGAAGCAAAAACAAAACAAAACAAAAAAGAAATAAACATATGCACACTTATGGAAAACACCTTTCCTCCCCCATTCCCAGGATCAACTTCATTCCAAGCATCTCTCCTCTCCCCTCCACCTTTGTTCTTGCCATAGCTTACACTCTGTCCCTTCAGGGAAGTGACAAGTGGCCTGGGGGGGAGTTGCATTCAGGATGTAGCTGTTTCTCGCTGCCTCTCCTTTCTCACTCTTTTCATGTGCTCCACTGTGGGTTTCCCATGGGCTGCAGTCACTTTCAGGAGTATCTGCTCGGTCATGGCTTCTCCAGGGGCTGCAGGGAGTATCTACTCTGCCATGAAGCACCTCCTCCTGTGTGCTTCCCACACTTTTTGTTCCCTCCTCTGCCTGTCCTGTATTCTCTCCCCTTTCTCAACTGTTTTACCAGAAGTGTCACCAGCTTGCTGTGCTGCAATGCAAGAAGCTCAGCTGGAATTGGCTGTATCTGACTTGGGGCACACATGCCCTCTCCTCATGGAAGCCACCCCTGCAGCCCCCCCCACTGCCAAAACGTTGCCCTGGACACTCAGCACAATGCCTTGGAGGGGCAACTGGAGAAAAGCGTGTGCTGGAGTGTACTGTCCAAGCTGCGTACATGCCTGCTGAGGTTGTGCTTAATAGTCCTTGATACGAAACTAAGAAAGCAAATTGAATTATTTGTGGGATTAAATCTCTGTTTTCTGTTGAAATTTTTTTTTTTTTTTTTTTTTTTTAGATTCCTGCTCTAGACTGTAAAGGCAACAGACCTCAGCACATCAACTCAAAGACAATGCCAATCATTTTTGCCATGCATGAAGCGACTGTAATGTAAGGAACCATAAACCACAAACTAAATGCATAATTTTTTCAACTTCTGCATGGAAGTAGTGAAGGAAGTAGTGCCTAATAATGCAAGGTTCTGGACAAATGTAACTTAAATCATTGATCTCAAAACTACCAACAACTATTTTCAAATACCTTATGGGACAGGAGAGGTCATTAGATCATTTGATGTGGCTTCCCAAGTGTCACAGACAATTAAGGATACTGTGTGTTGAAGTGATAATAGTTCCTTTATGCTCATATATTATGTTTTCAGCTAAAAGGCATGTTCGAGAAAGCATTTAGACAATACAGAAGGTCCAAATGATGAAGAGTAAGTGTTTTCACTTGGTGGTTTGTTTCAGTTGTTAAGCACCTGCTTGTTCAAGCATAGTTTGCATTTGATCTACCTCCCTGCCTGCCTCCCTCCCTTCATCCCTGTTTTCCTCCCTTCTCTCCCTCCCTCTCTTTCCCTTCCTTCATTTTCTTTCCTTCACCACTGTTCTAGATGGGCTTTTCACTGCTGGGACTAAAACCTGTGTTACTATTCAGTAGTTTCTTCCTCTGAAAGTGCTTACATAACCATTCTGGTTATGGGCTCGGCAATCACCACCAATATGAAGTTTAACAAGAAGACTGGATTCTGTACTTGGGACGGGGCAATCCTGGACATATGGAGAGACTGGGGGATGAGAGGCTAGAGAGCAGCCCCATGGAAAGGTGTCTGGGGGTTTTGGTCGATGTCAAGTTGAATATGAGTCAGCAGTGTGCCCTGGCAGCCAAAAGGGCCAACCATACCCTGGGGTGCACCAAGCATAGCATTGCTAGCTGGTCAAGGGAAGAGACTGTCCTGCTCTGCTCTGTGCTGGTGCAGCCTCACCTCGAGCATTGTGTGCAGTTCTGGGCATCACAATTTAAGAAGGACATAAAACTATTAGAGAGTGTACACAGGAGGGCTAAACAGATGGTGAAGGGTCTAGAGGGCAAGACGTGTGAGCGGCTAAGGTCNCCCTTCAGGGAAAGGTTCTTCACTGAGAGAGTGGTCGGGCACTGGAACAGGCTCCCCAGGGTGGTGGTCATGGCACCGAGCCTGCCAGAATTCAAGAAGTATTTGGACAATGCTCTCAGACATATGGTCTGATTTTTGGGTGGTCCTGTGTGGAGCTAGGAGTTGGACTCGATGATCTTTGTGGGTCCCTTCCAACTCAGGATATTCTATGATTCTTTGGTCTTCATTTTTGGTAAGCTAAGACAGCATTATCTTTTTCACTCCAGCTCTCCAAAAGTTTAGTATTTTAGTCAATACCCTTTTATAAAAATGGGTGCCAAACCCCACACAGTATTTCCGTCTTAAATTGCCAATACCTATAGCACTTAATCAGTTTTCTAATCCTCTTCAACCCTCCCCTAGCTAATGTATTAACCTGTTTTGTTTTTTTTTTAACTATAGTTTTGGTCTGGGATGCTTATAATGTCTACTGCATTCTTACCTTCCTGCATTCTTTCCCCTATTCGATAAGTCTAGCCTTCCCTTCATCTTTCTAAAAAGGAAGAATATCCTTTGGCTATCCCAGTTTCTTTGGAGAGGCTCAGATTACCATGCAATCTAGAGAGTTTTGTCTGCTCCGTTTCCATTACTGTTGGCCACTTTTTCAGTCCTTGTCCCTGGAATTACAATTTACTCCTTGATCACTTACCAAGACAACCAAAGTCCTGATTAGTGAAACTTTCCCACAGTCACTGATGGTACTCTATTGGCAATTATGTTTTCCACAAGTAGTGTTAGCTTTCTACGTTATTTCATTTGTTATTTAGTGGCATTTTTTAGATCAGTGTAATGTTGTATTAACTCAACAGCTGCATGAAAGTTTAAGATAACTGTGGAGCTATGACACACTTAATCAAAGTTGTAATATCATTTTAGAAGTAATTCAGGTTTATTTGACAAGAGCTATTTTCCTAAAACCAGGTTGATGAGGTTTTGTTACATTCCTATCCTCTAAATCTTTTTAAAGTTGAACGAATGAAAAATGGCATTTACTAATTCCATAAGGAAGACAAAATAAAGATGCCTGTTACAGTCAAGGCTTTTGTTGATTTTATAGTCTAACCTGTATTACAGAGGGAGGTAAGTGGCTGCTTATGGTACAGGATGAGGACAAGATGGCACTGATTGGTTAGGATGGGGAAGTGTAGTAATGCTTCTTACTAACCCCCATTCTGGTTCTTGCTAGTACCTGCAAGAAGGACTTAATGCCCCAGATCACTGGGGTGAGAAAATGCTGATGAGAGGTTTCTGTTCCAAGTCTCCAAAAGAAAAAACAAAAACAAAACAAAACAAAACAAGATTCAAGCCATTATCTAAAATTATTTATATAAATAAGGAAAAGGTTAAAGAGAAAAAGCTGAGATTACCAAAGCCCAATGTTTTCATTGCTATTACCCAAAGACTGTGTTTGGTAAATAAGACAAATAGGAAATTGGGAATTAATGAACAAAATTTTATTTGCTGTATGCTGGGTCTAATAATGAAAGCATGGGTGGCTTGGCCTATCCACATTTGGAGGCCAGTAAATATTTAGAATAGAATAGTTCAGTGGGAAGGGACCTACAGAGATCATCAAGTCCAACTGCCTGACCACTTCGGGGCTAACCAAAAGTTAAAGCATATTATTGAGGGCATTATCCAAACGCCTCTTGAGCAGTGACAGGCATGGGACATTAACCATCTCGCTAGGAAGCCTGTTCTAGTGTTTGACCACCCTCACAGTAAAGGAATTTTTCCTAATATCCTGCCTGAGCCTCCCCTGGCGCAGCTTTGTGACAGTCCTGTGCATCCTGTCATCGGTTACCAGGGAGAAGAGATGGGCACCTCCCTCTCCACTTCCCCTCCTCAGGAAGTTGCAGAGAGCAATGAGGTCGCCTCTCAGCCTCCTTTCCTCCAGACTAGACAACCCAAGTGTCCTCAGCCTCTCCTCACAGCACATGCCTTCCAGCCCTTTTACCAGCTTTGTTGCCCTCCTCTGGACACTTTCAAGTATCTTAACATCCTTTTTATATTGCTGAGTCCAGATCTGCACATAATATTCAAGGTGAGTCTGCACCAATGCTAAATATAGTAGGAGAATCACCCCTTTTGACCGGCTGGCTGTGCTGTGTTTAATGTGTCTCAGACTGCACTTTGCCCTCCTGGCTGCCAGGCCACAGTGCTGACTCACAGTGAGCCTGCTGTCGGCCATAACACCCACGGAGCTGCAGAGCTGGAGATACCAGTGAATATATCAGAATATATAAATATCAGTGATAGGAGACCATATAGACTGAAAGGAGCAAGCTTTACTGTGATGACTACCACATTCTCATGTCGAAGGTTGTGGGACCTATGGTGACATCCCTGCACCTTCAGGAACCCAGGGCTGCCACCTGCTCAGACAGCCAGGGAGGAACCTGACTAGGTCACATCCACTATGCCTTTCCTGAATGTCACCTTCTTTCCTTCCCAGTTTTCTTTCTTTTCCTGTCTGGTTCTTTGTAACTTCTTTTTAGTGAGAGTCTGGTTTAGCTGACTAAGCCTGCATCCTTTGCAAATTTTTTCTAAGCCTATGGCCAAATAGGCAACTGAAAGAAAAACTCCAAACAACCTGCTGCTTGTGTGCATCTGTGACTGATAAGGCTACGCATGTATCTGCCATTCTGTAGCAGAGAGTTAGCACCAGAAACAGAGGCTGCATTTATTAGCCCTTGCTTTTATTTGTCTTACTCTAATTTGTATTCAGGACAGCCAGATCAGACTCCAGCTGAAGAAAAGCAACAACTCCTCCCTGCTAATCTCTAAGGTTTTCTCTCCCTTCTCTTCCCTTTCCCCCCTCTCTCTCCTGTCTCCTGACAGTGGCTCTTACCTTTAACACCATCTCGAGTGTTGCCAAGGGGAGAAAAAGTTGGCCCTTTAAATAAATTGTCTGAAATTAAAAGAAAGGATAAAAGGAGCAATTCTCAAATGAAAGCCTCTATTGATGATTTTAAGTGCTTAACTGGGTGGTCACCCCCCCCCCCCCCCCCCTTTTTTTTTTTAATTCTTAGTTTAAAAGTTTTAATGATGCTATTCTGCCACAGGAAAAGGTCCTCATGAAATCTTTCCACTGAAAACTTCAAGCATCATCTGTTTCTTTATCTCTATACAGAGACAGCTTCATGTCAGTATGTTTGTACTGTGGAGCAGTTAATACTCGGGAAAAGAACATGGCTTATTTTTATTGAGAGCCTGCTGGCTTGTTGCCTGGGAGGCTCAGGAGCTTATTGACTTCTCTTCTCCCTCACCACAGACCTGTGTCATGTAGGACTTTTTAGCCTCCAAAATACCACACTTAGCCCTTTCAGCCTACTATTGTAGAGTACAACTCTCTCAGGTGCAGCTCATCTTTTCCCTCTCATGCACTGAGATGGAGAATGTGGGAGGAGAAAAAGACACCTGCACAAAACCAAAAAGCATGGAAATGTGAGAAAGTTCCTTTCTGAGTAGGATATTTCTGATGGGCCCCTGGTTCAGTGTAAGGTCAAAGTCAAGGAAAAGATGCCAGTCTAAAGACTTCACTCTCCTCTTCCAATCAGTCAGCAAGGCTTATGATGATCTACTAAGAAGTCCTCTCCTGCTCCACTCCAGGCTGTTCACATCCCCCTCTAAAGGAGGAGAGCAGACACCACCACTGTAAGACTCATCTGTTGGCATCAATAGGGATCATCATACTTCTTCTTCACAGCTGTCATTGTGGTCCACTGCTATCATTACATGAACACACAACAAAAATCTGATTTTTAATCCAGCCTTCTTGTTCTGTCAGATTTTTCTTCTCATTCACTGTTCTCTAATGTAAAGCATGCACAACCACAATTGCTTGCTGACCTCTAAGGTACCACAGTCTGGAGGCAAACAATGAAAGTGCTCCTGGGCGTATACACTTTGTACAATAGCAGATTGTGTACAGAAATACAGTCTAGCCAAAGCCACAGGAGGCCTGGTACCGAAAGTGGCATAACTAGCTAATAGTAATGAGAGAGCGTAAGTAGTGCTGAGAAGTAGGACATGGTAGGTTGGGCATTCTGCATGCAAGTTCAAACTAGTGCCACCAAATGATTCACCTCTGTAGGGACTTCTCACTCTACTCAAATAAGCAATCTTTGTTCAGATCCTAGACTGTACAGGTGCTCATCCTAGGGGTCCTTTGTAACAATTTGGAGTAGTAGACAATTGAAGAAGTATTTTACCAGGCCTCAGAGAAAGAAGATGGCACAAAGAGATGCAGCATAACGTAAAACAATATCAGTTTGTTGGAGAAGACCCAGCACCTACCACGTGTCTTCAGTTCAAATTTCTGCTGGAGAAATATAGAAACAACATGTCTCTTACTGGAGCTACCACTGGTTATGTCTAAAACCTCCTGCTCTTCAAAAGCCCTGAAGTAATCTGAATCCCACAGCTGCACCATTTCTCATGTGTATCTCCCAAGGCATACAGCAGGCTGTTCTTCATAGGGTTTCCTGGGGGTGTCATTCTGGATTCCTCTAACCCATTTCTCCTGGCTTGCCATGAGCCTGAAACCTGTGCATTGGTGGAGAATAACTTTGAGGGTTAGGGGCTTCTCATGAATGCTCTGCTTTTGCATCATGCTGGCTAGGGCAAAAGACTCTTTTTAGAATCTCATTTTCATTGACTTTAACATACAGAATATATATCTACTGAAGCATTTCACTTCATGTATTCTTTATTATTTCTTCACAGTCTTTATTGTTTTTCTTGATTTGCTATATTCTTTTTTTTTTTTTTTTTCTTTCACCCACCTGCAGATGTAAGTGGATGGCTGCCATTCAAGGTTGGCTTTTGGTTCTTTAAAGGGCATCAGAAATCCACTAGGGCCCAATAACCCCACAGCTGCTCTGTGCAGGTCATGAAAATATGAAGTATGTGGAATCCATCTCCCACTTCAGGCTGTTGGTAAAGCTTGTCCTTTGGCTTGTCCTAATTGATGCCCTAGAGAAATGTGAAGGCCAGAGTCAACTTTGAGGACAGAAGTAACCAGCATTTGGAGTTAACCTCCCTAACCATGTGTGAAACCACTATTATGATTTCAAAGTCTCATAAGTAGTAAATATAGAGCATGCCAAAAGTGATTTTGCAGTTAATAAAAATGTTCAACCATTTAAATAATCAGACTGTAGTCTCATTACAGCTGTATTGCATGAAACATTATTTGTAGAGAAGAGATCTTAATCATCCACTTCAGTAAAATTTATAGGGAAACCAGCTTTAGTGAGTGAGTTAATTTCAAAGAATAACATGTTTGGTCTTGGACTATTCTTTCACAGCTGAAAAGAAAATCAAAGTGTTTTGAAAATTATTCTGAAAGAACAGAAAATTATAAACAACACAGACTGAATGACTTTTAACTACCCCTTTGCAAAAAAAAAAAAAGAAAGAGGAAAAGAGAGAACTCACAAAACAGATCCTGCCTCCAGTAAGAGAAACTGATGTACAGACACCCCCCAACAAAGGAATCTGACACCAAAGACTTTAAGGAATAAAAACTCAGAGAGATTTTCAAACCTTCCAGATGGAAGATTTTACCCTTTTACCCAAAGATCCTTTTACCCAAGAGACAGTGTTGACATTGCTAATGAGGGATGGCAAATATCTTTTTAACTCTCTCTGTGGTCTTCTGTGCTGTTGTAAACGACGTACCTAATAACAGAGGAAATAAAGTCTTTGATGCTCTTACTGGCTGAGAGGGGATTTCAGATGACTGATGTAACATGTTAGTAACAGATACTTTTACATTAATATCTATAGATTTGTAGACTTAAAAAAAAATCTTTTGATTTTCTGTATAGTGCAGGCCAGGGAGTGCCATCCAAACAAAATGTCGTGTTCATCTGGCCAGAGGCTTGTCCTGAGGGCTCATGACAGGGGTGTTTGCCAGCGGAGGACTTTAACCTCCTCTCCTGGTGCAGAATAGGGCACATATCACTATCTCAGTTAGAAGCCTGTTTACCAAGTTATAGACACTTTTTAGTGTTGTCAGCTACCGCTTACTCTGTTAATTCAGTTGCTTAAGACTGCGATTCTTGGGGTTGAAAGCCTCTGGTTCTTTCCCATTAATAATAAGAGCATGTAAGGGCCACAGAATTTCAAAATCCCAGCTTTGTCACAACTTTGCTAACCTGTTTCCTACAGGGTAAGCAGGAATGAGAGAACCTGGGTTTTCAACAAGAAAAAAGAAAATCTTTTTTTTTTTTTTTTTTAAAGGCATGCATTGGACCTTGGAAGTCAATAGGATGCACAAATCCAAGTCTCTAAGGAACCTCATTCCTAAAACTGCATTTAACAATGCAACTGCTAAGTAAAGGGTTATAAAGCCTTCATGAACTCCCTTCCAACCTGGATTATCCCATGATCCTATGAAATGGGTGGTAGGCAGTATGACCAAGAGACACGTGGTAATAAGGATACACGAGGTACATAGACTTTGTGTGAGTAGGTGGGCTGTGTAGAGTGATTGGGCTGTGGGGGAAAGAAAAGATGAGGGCTGTTACAGGACAGAAGCTGCACAACCAAAAGGTTTTGACATCATTCTTGTCAAAACAGTGGATACAAACTTTAGTTCAACATGAAAGTCGGGATGGGAAACCAAAGCCTGGGTGTGCTGAGCGTGGCGCACCCAACATGTGCCTGAGCACAGCTCAGCTGCACCTTCGCTAGGGCACAAAGCAAAACCTACACAGCTAAACAAAAGATGTGTTTATTAGACATGGGCTGTGTAGCTTATGTCACCAAAGGGTCTCGGTGTTTTTTTTTTTTTTTCAGGGTATATCGTTATCTGTAGATAGATGTTTAGTTCTACGAAATTTCTATATTCTAAACAATGACTGCTGAAGACAGAAAGGCTCATGTGAACATGTCCAGGAACTAGTGTAAGAAAGCTATGACCACACTAAGAAAAAATTATACCTTCTCACTCTCCAAAGCAGTTGGGAGTGGACTCACAAATATTCATGGTTTTTACTGTCTTCCCCGCAATAACACTAAGTCTACATTTGCTTCTGAAAAATATTCTAGATGTGTGGCATGGAGGTTAAATTTTAACTAAGCTCTTTCATGATATAGCTGTTCTCTTTCTCATTTATGTCTTGAATTAGTGTTGATAAATGTTCACTTTTGCAATAAAATTCAGAAGCAAAGAGGGTTTCGTCTTAGTTTTGCAGTGACCATATCTGAACAGGGACTATTAATCTTGATCATCACAATCTAATTCAAAGAGCAAAACTCAGGGATGTTAAAGCCTTGGGCAAAATTGTTGTAATTTACTGTTATGGGGAAAACTTTATGGCTAGCTTCTTGGATTAAAAATCTCTGAGAGTTTTCCACAGGAAAGTTTTATTAAAGGCATGCCATGTTAAATATAGTTATACAATACTCTCTGCTCACATATAGAGATACCTATATATTTATATATCTGTAAAATCAAATTTCCTTGCCCACATTAAATGACATTTTAGATTTTAGATGTTTTAAGGGGGGAAAAATCTTTAAAATATCATATAATTCTTTGTATCGGTTGTCTTGCTTTTTTTTCTAACGTCTTTTAGCTCATTCATCTCAAACAAATGCTTTCTCCTCCCCCCACATTCCTAAAGCCAAAACCACAAGGACTAGCCATCATCACTGGGACAACTCATTGCTGCCATCGTGCCTTTGGCTGACACAGGCCTGTTCTGTGTGGCAATGTGTCTTCCCTGGGCATGAGAGCTGGAGCTTCTGGCCTCCCTCCGATACCAGCCCTGTATGCCTGAATGCTGTCAGTGGGGTTCGGAGAGGGGGACAGTACTCCTGCTTGCAAGGATCCGTACATGTCCCACCATACACTTAATAAGGTAGGCAGAGCGAGCCATGCTGCAGCAATTGCAGGTGCAATTCTGCAGTTCAGACAGATGCACCCAGCCTGGTTAAATCAGGTTTGTCATGTTAAATCGGGGGTTACATCGGGTTTGTCATGAGATCAGGGTAGCCATGGCCCTGGGGACCACAGTGGGGCTGCAGATGTGGCCGGAGACCAGCGGTCATCGTTCTCAGGTGGCACCGAGCTTGGTGCCACAGGTGATGCCCAGCCAGCCCTCCCCTGGGCTGAGAGCTGGGGAGCACACGCATCACTCACACATATACGTCCACAACTGTGAGGGTATTGTAGGCAATTGGGTAGATGGTGCCAAAGTTCTGCTCTCAACCTTGTTACAGATCTTGTTGTAGATTTACATTTTGCCCATGTTTGTAGGATGGGTCAGACTACATGTTGAGAAACATTAAAAACCCAGATGCTGAAGTTTGCATAATTAGCAGTGCACCAGGCTACACGTTGGGCAAACTTCTTTTCAAAAAAATAGCTACATATATTCAACCACAAGCGGGAATTTTTCTTTGCATGATTGATACATTTTGAACACAGATTGCCCTCACCAGGTGCTTTTTTCCTGTCCCAACCTTGTGTCTGATTTTCTTTTCTCTTCTTTACTAAACCATGGAGAATTGTCAGCTTGGAGATAGCAGTACAACTGGATCAATTTTAGTTTTTCAGCGTGTGGAGTGCTGCCACCAGGTTAGAGATAGGGGCCACGGATTTGGACTCTTAAGTTTTATTCCCAGCTGTGCCATTAACGTGCTCTCTTACCTTAGATGAGTGATTTTTATTAATTAATAAATTTATTTATTTATCGCTTCAGCAGAAACAGGATCCTACCTCACAGGGCATAATTAATGTTTGCAAAACATTTCAGGATTCCTGGATGAAGACAGTAGCGGTTCCACAGAGTAATCTTAATGTCTAATGGCCAGGCCCAAGGCATGCCAGCCCTCCCTTTGCAGAGCAGGCACTAGGACAATATTGTCAATCTGAAGCATGATCCATTTGGTTTCCTTCTCTCTCTACCTTAGCAGGAGCCTCCAGTTTTCTCTCTGTCATGCTGATCATGTTAGAACACTAATTGTATTGATTTTAGAGCAAATATAATTGATTTTAGAGTAAATCACCTGGAAGCTGTGGGAGAGATCCAGAGTCCAGTTCGGTCACTTGAGATCTCCCACATGCTTTGATGGATCCAGGGGGAGCAGGGGCAACATTTGCAGCATAGGAATAGCTAGAGACCGCTCAGATCAATGATTCAACTATGTTAATACATAAGACCACACTGAAAAGATAAGGTAATGCAAATGAACCTGACCTGATCCATTCATCAGCTTTTTTATTGCTTAGCCCATTTATTTTCATGTCACAGGCATGGGTGATATGGCTGACAGATAGACACAAGCCAGATTATTCTTGAATATCATGTCCACATCCACACAGCACAGTTTGGCTTCTTCTGTATTTTGAACAGTGGAGGTGAAAAAAATTGTGTTGCTAGTTCTGTAGAGTACAGAAGTGTTCTAAGTGGACTCTACAATAGAATAGCCTAGTTTACCACCAAATCAAATAGGCTTTTAGTCTAATAGTGTCTAAAACTTCACTGTGTCAAATTGTTGGCTCTTAGATCCAAGTAAACACCCACTAGTTCTAATGCGGTCAGAATTCAACCCCATTTGCAAAAATGAAATATGCAGGCTTGTAAGGCTAAAATTTCTTTAGTAAAGGAATTTCTTTCACTAAAAATAAATCCGTATTAAAACAAAGAAAAAGCAAACCAAAACAATCAATCAGGGAGAATTTCCACTGAGAATTTAAAGTCTCTGGGTTTGTTATCAAGAACTGCATGTGATTTTTTTATGCATATTATAGCAGCCTGTAACAGAGCTGTGCCAAGCACATGGCCAGCCACTCAGATGCGGTTCTGCTGTTTCAGTGCTGGAGCAGACTCGGTTGAGCAAAGCTGCCCACACCATGGTCAACGGCATGCCCACATGGTGCAGTTCATCCTAGGCTCAGATCCATGGCAATGGAAAGGGGATAGAGATCTTGGAGTCTGTAAGCTAATGACTGTCCCACCTGAGAGTCTTTCCTTTGGCTCCCTGAATGTCAGGCAAGGCAAACAAATGGTGCGTTCACAGTGGTCCCAACTGGGGACAGCAGTCCTGGGGGGAACTCAGAGCAGCTTCTTCTGGTCTTGATGGCTCCATGGGGGCAGCCCTCTACTCCCTCAAAGCTCTGTCACACTTGGAGAGCTGATCCTCACTGTGATCCTGGCACTCTGGCCTGGCCTGATCCTCAGTCCTTGGGTTTGTCACTTCCTGAAGAAAGGCTGAAGCTAGCACCCTTTTCCAGTAGATGGTAAACAAAGTTTATGGCTGCTGACATGCCTTTTGGTCATCAGCAGTGGAAACAGTCTTCTGACACAACTCTAAAATCACCAGCCAGAAGTAAGTTTGAGTTAAACGGGAACTCATCAACATCCAGCCTGGAATGTGTTAGGCTCAATCTGTTCCCGAGATGACCACAAACAACCCACCACCTCAGCTGGCCCAGCACACAGGGCAATGGCACCAGCTGGCATAGCAGAGCAAGGGGACTGCGTGTAGAGAAGAGCTGTGCAGACCAGCTCGCCGTCCAGCTGCTTACCACACGCAGTAGTTGGTGCAGGCCCACAGAGAGAAATTGCTTTAAAGTTTAAAATGAATAATTCAGCACTCCTTTGATTTGTGAGTT
Source organism: Anseranas semipalmata (assembly GCA_013399115.1). Classification (NCBI taxonomy): domain Eukaryota; kingdom Metazoa; phylum Chordata; class Aves; order Anseriformes; family Anseranatidae; genus Anseranas; species Anseranas semipalmata. The sequence continues at coordinate 24,943 of VXAA01011783.1, forward strand.
TTAACTACTGCAGAATGCGTGTCCTGCCACATTACTTCAACCTTGAAATGAAGTACAAATGGATGTGATTCAGACTCTAAATATTTAAAGCCAGAATCTAATCTTAGATACATTGTGTATGCTGTCATCTCAAAATCCTGATGAAGAGAGATAATGATGGACAGCAAAAATTGAAATTAAATTCAAACTCTGTATTAAAAAACTTGCACTGCTAATTCACATGAATGATTAACCACAAAGAGACTTAAGCCTGCATATTACAGCACTGTTGAATTGTTTTTTTTTTTTTTTTTTGTCACCGTCTTAGTTAACTTCATAAAGGAATGGTCCAAAAACACTCCAAAGGAAAAGGACGTCAGTTCCCCTTTCCCCTCTCTGCTCACAGAGAGGCACATAAACTATTAACATTTTCCAGTTAAATGGCAAACAAAACATTACTGATCTTCCTTTCACTGGAAAGAAAGATAAAACCACAGCCATAACCTAAATCAAAAGCTATGATGGCACTTTGGCAGTTGGAGACTTTTACTACAGATAGCCAGGTCACAGTGATCAGCATATGACTCTTCACACACAGCAAGCAAAAACATAACTCAACACAGCTCTCTACCAAATAGTATTGCAAGAGTGTTAAGTGCACCAGGAAATGACCCTATTAAATACCAAACCTGTAGTTCCAAAGTAGCGCAAAAAGACAGATGGATGCTCTCATCTCGAGTTCTAATGTGCTGGAATACAAACAGAGAATTGCAATTGCTTAAAATGCACAAGGAAAGCAAAATAAGACCATATTAAAATAAAAGCTGGGATATATAGTGATGGCTGAGCAGAATAAAGGATGCTAGACCTTCTTCTGCTGAAACTGATGGTGGTCGTTCTGCTCCCTTAGCTGAACTCATGCCTGAACTTAGGCCTCATTACAGGCCTTCTGGGTACCGTAACCATATAGCAACCTCACAAGGCAAACTTCGGTCCACTAAAAGCAGCAATGAGGCTAAATAACCACATCGAGCAAACTTGAACTTTTAAAAAGTTTGAATGCAGACCTCTTGCATTCAGCCCTTTCTCCATGTAAAAGTACACTTAATAGGAACTGTGGTGCTTTCTAATTTGGGGCTGGCGTAGTGCAGCCGCCAGTCTAGGGCAGAGGCCTTGTGGCAGGAGACCTAGCAGAGAGCAGAAGGAGCCCCGTTAGACAGGCAGACGTCGCTCGATGCTCTAAGTGCCGTGCTTCAGACCCTGTGCCATCTGGTTGGTGGTTGTTTGGCCAGCCAGTCAGTGGTATACTGCGGTGGCTGCCTGTGTACAGCTTGCTTATGTACTCTTCCAACATGTCCGCTGTTGACCAGTGTTAGAGAGCGCTCCAGGCTTCAGGTAGAGCTTAGATCAACTCAGAAGGGATGTTCGTACATGAGATATGAATAGTATTGTACGTAACCAGCAGGTTTTTATTAACAAAACAAACACAGCTCAGTTTAGACAGATGGAAATATTTTATATTTCAGTAAGGCTGTCCGCTCTAGCAGAAAAAAATCCACTTCTGTCATTCCACAGTGAGCTGAGCCTGGGAGGGCCTGAGCGCCCACAGGGGTGCTTCGAGGATGAGAAGTGCATGAATAATCCAGACAGCGATTGTTTCCTTCCTTGGGCTTTCGGCGGAATGTAGTGCTGCGTTCCGGCAAGTGCCACTGAAACACAAGGTAAAAACCCACACAAAGAGGGATCACAAGGAAACCAGCCAGACCCACAATAAAATTCCAAATAACATCCTTGAGGCAGTTTTACAATTGTGAGCATTGCCATGGACCCAGATGCAGCTGCAGGAAACGTGGATTTTGGTTTGTTTTATATCCCATGGATTGGCATCCAGGCCCTGCAACTAGCAAGTATGATCTCTTACTGAATAGGAGCATAGCCACAGGAGAGGAAAGATTAAGGGTATCAGAGGAATACATTTTTCATTTCACTCCTTTCTTATTACAGTAGATTAAAAGAAAAAAAAAAGAGTTTTGTTCAACATTCAATTTTGAGGAGAATTAAATAAGCCAAAAACATTGTTCAGAATTAGAGCACTGAATAAAGGATTTCAAAAACACAGTGTGTGGTTCATGGTGGGATTTTTATTTCCTTTTAAGACAAGCCATATACAGCTATACGTGAGCTATTGTCCTCTGTCCCACTGAAGAAATAGTTTCTTTCTGAAGTGTTCAATCTGTTAAATCACATAGGTGCTTTGAAAACTTAAAAAAAAGACGGAAACCACTCAAACTCTCTTCTGGTTCAGATGGCAATTATCTGAAAAGGAGCAAAGAACCAGGAATACATGGATAAATTAAATAGCTTTTGATTGCCTGACTATGAATGATAATAGGATTTTTGTCTTCTTTGGGAGTGACACACAGCAGCAAGCAGTATGCACAGGCAAGACGAAAGTCAGCCCTAAAGGACTGCTGCAAAGGCACTGATCTCACATATCATGGATGGTTATTACAAGCCTGCACAGGAGAAACCACTTTATTCTCTAGTTGATGGAGAAATGCTCCTTGCCATTGAGCCACAAGGGGCCACAATTTGAAGAAGCAACAAGAAAAAAATGCTTAAAAACTTGCTAATAACTGTGGGTCTAGAGAATCTCTTTTCCTTCTGTTCTGCAGGGACTGTCAAACACCAAGTCTTTGACCATCATTTTTAGGCTGCACTAAGACGAAGGGTAACAAAGGAGGAAGGCTGCCAGATCAACTCTTGCCCACAAGTACACCTTTCAGATTCATCATTCATCACCTGAAGGAGGGTTTATCAAAATAAAAAAAGACAGAAACACTAACTGGGCAAGTACAGAGACTGATGAAACAGAATTACTGATCATTTTAGCTTATGCGTGCTGCTGTCTCTCATTGTCCAGAGAATTCCATGCTCCTGGCAGAGCTGGCAAAGCAGACCATTAAGAAGAGAGGAGTTTGTATGATGGGGAGCCTGGAAAGCTTCAGGAGCTGATCTTGACTGCCTTGAGCTGGGAATGAGGATGAAAGCAATTCACAAGGACCTCAGTGCTGAGATTTCCAGTGCAACAACTCTAGTGACTCAAATTGCCAAATTCCAACCTGTCAGAGCATTAATCAGAATAGCACAGGACTCTAGCCAGTGGTTGGTAGAAAAATGGCAGTAGTCATCCTCCTTTAAATTGCTCTGACAGGCTATCTCTAGATACAGGAAGAAGAAACAAAACAAAACAAAACCAACCCTGTAAGTATTTTCTAAAAGACAACAGATTGGGAAAAAGTCTAAAGACAAGGCAATCCTGCCTGACGATCAAATTCTTTACAAAGGAAGTCCTCAGAGATCTATTGTGCTTAGGTACAAATGGAAAACCTGACTAGAACCTTAATTTAGCATGGTAAATTGAGGTGTTGCAGCCACTGGAAACATGTGAAAAAAAGGTTTCTGGATCTCATTCAGAGATTTTAGGCCAAGTAGGTCCATACTACAAGGGCATAATATAGTTGAAAATAGTTTTGTTAGTAACATGGCTTGAGCACCTGGAACAGTAAAGGACTGACCACAAAAATCTCATCAGTGCTGGTAAGTCCAGGACAGCTGAAATTCAAGCTTAGAGCCATTTCAAATCTTTACACAGCTGGTAAAAAAGAAAAAAAAAAAAAAAAAAATCTCCCATGTAACAAGAGTTTGGGAATTTGCAAACGCATGAATTCCAGCTTGAGTTTCTTAATTCCCTGTACGTTTTTTGTTTATAGCGATGGCTCTGCTGCTGTTCAAAGAAGCCAGTTGTAGAGAGTGCAAGTAAACAGCTCAGAGCAGGCTGACCATGCATCCAACACAGCAGCCTGCAAAAGGAGAGGCTTAAGTATGGCTGTAACAGACTGATAAAAACCCATCCTGAGGAAGTGCTATGCTTTACATATACGAGCTAGCTGATGTCCCTTCCACCCATAACCACTTGCCCATAAATCTATAGAATGTACAGAGTTGGAAAAAGACCTAAGAAGGTGTCAGAGGGAAGCCTGGCACTGAGGAATAGAGAGTAAACTCCTGTTCAAGTTACTCAGCATTAGACAAACAGGGGTATGAACTGTGTCCCATCATCTGAGATCTCTACTTTCTTGTTTGCTGGTGGGGAAATGAAGAGTAAAGCCCTGTGGCTTTGGAGAGGCTAAACTCAGCAATGGGATTCAGACCTGCTGGTGGTGGTTGACAGCCTGCACCCAGCTCTGAACTAAGGCTGGTAGATGTCCAAGCAAGGGAGTATTGTTCCCAGCTGGCACTGAGGCTCCTATTATGCAGAGAGAAGGTTCTTGTGCTCGAGGAAGAGCTCCTTAGAGGGCTGCAGAGGGGGTGAAAGGGAGGGAGACCCCCGGTGAGCTTTTTTCTTTTATCTTGTAGATGAACCAGATGGCAGGAGCAGCAGAAACCAAAGGAGGAGCATGAAGCCTTTAAGAATCAGATTGCTAAAATGCAGGGAAAACTGAAGCCAAAAACTAGGTCTGGACAAAGCAAAGCACCAGAGTGGAAAAACAAGCACTGGAGGAGCTTAGCCAAAAGGAGAAAGAATAAAATAAAACAACTCAGTTCTTTGATTCAAATTCCAGCTCTGTGCTTTCAGGGAAGGAGACAGAGAAACTGAAGAACTGGCATTAAGTCTCCTTTGTAGCTGCAGCTGCTCACAGTTATCGGCCTCCATGTTCCCTGTCAGATCGTGCTGCAGCGCAGAAAGCCTGCAGATTTCCCACAAGGTGTGCAGAAGGGGCAAATGGCACAAAGAGGGACCCACGGATCCACCACACAACTCGCACACACCAGCAGACTCACACTTGTCTCGCAGGTAGGAAGGATCATGCCACAACATTGCCACAGCAGCTTATGATCGCCTGCAGCTGCTCTGCATCAAGTCTGATGGTGGGGGCATGTAATGTTCCCGCTGGAAGCCCTACTTCCTAAAGCAGGGCTTTCTGATCCCTCCGGAGAGATACCACTGAGCCTGTGTTTTATTTGACTTTCGGATTCCAAGGCGGATTTCCATCAGACAAGAAGGCCTTGCTACGGGATGTTGCAAAGCATCCTCTCTTCTCAAGAGCACTCTCATTTTTCAGAGCAAATGCCCATAAAAAGGGCATGATGTCAGACACACCATCTGCAAAATACGCTGCGCTCTTCCATTACCAACCGCAGACTGACGGACGCTGCTGCTCCATCACCCCTAGAGGAAGCATTAGAAACCCCTTTTAACACCCACCCCCCAATTTCAGTAAAGATCCTGTGACACTTTGTGGAAAAAAACAACATTGTATTTGATTTACAATTAACAGGATTTACAAATAATGACAAAGAAACAGATTAACCATGAAATTAGGATGCCTTTGTTGATGAAGGAGTAGCTGGCAAAGCACCTTGATGTAGCAGTCGTGTACCTCAGTCCTACACAGTGTAAAATAACTTACAGCCCAGGCAGGTTCAGGAATGATTACACACAAATACAAGAAGTTGTGTCCAAAAACTCGAAACCAAAAAACCCTCCCAGCCTACTGGACCGGTACTAGTTCTGGTGAGGCTTTTGATTTTTGGAAACTGAAGGAAAAGTCCACTGACAAATACCAGGAAACTTCCAAAAAGGAAAAAAAATCAGCAACCGCTGAAACTGACTGTATGACAACCTGCTGGGCAGGAGAGCGGGCAGCAGAAGCTGTGTTAGCTTGCTGAGGATAAGCAGCGTCCGGGCGCTTGGCAGAACAATGAATGAACTTGTACAGATGGCAGCGCTTCATTAAAATGCTACTTTACTGCCAAAACTCGTGAGACAAAAAGGAATAAAGTTCTCTGATGTGCAATACAGCAATTTAAGAAGACGTACCTAACTTTCTGATTTGTATGTAGCTTACCTATATTGTAAACACACACTTTCTGACAAGTTATTTTAATTTTCTTTGCTATGGGTTACGGTGTGTATTCGATCAAATGCAGCATTCCAAGGCTCAAAACTGACTGAGTGGTTTTCATTACACGGGTATATGATTTTTCCAATATCATACTAGTATTTTACATCACAAATACAATAAAAACAAGTGATGGTATTTCTAGGACAGTTCCAAGATTCAAATAAAAAATCATCAGAACCATTCTAAAATAAGATATTATACATAATCAAATCATGTTAAACAGCACACTCTCGGCAAGCAGCTAATTACAAGCATTCTGCTGGTCATGTTCTTCACACAAAAGTCATTCAATAGCACATAAATATTTCTTTTTCTGATCTGCTTCTTTTTACAAAACCATTCATCAGATTCACAGAATTAGTACAAGTAAGGCACATTAGCATATATCATAAAACTCACAATAATAACAAAGAGTTGTAAAGATTTAAGGACTAATTCTCCTTTGCAGTGATTTCTGAACCAAATGAGACTTTATCAGTAGAACCCTCCTTACAGGCATGACATTACTTTTATTTCCATCGCAGCCAACCGTGGTGGGTGCAATACTGTGCATTACCATGGACATAAATAATTAACCTAAGAACCATGTGTGGTAGCAAATCCCATTTGCAGATTTTGCAGAGAAATCAGACACATTGTTTACTACGTTCATTATGAGCACAGACAAAGTTTTGGAACTATGTGGAAGTCAATTTCCAGTTATCAAAACAAAAGGGGATATTGCATGGTTCTCTGAATATGCTATTATTTTCCTAGTACAAATATTGCTTAAAATATAAAGGATGCTATAGTACTGAATTTACTTGCATAATGAATTCTAAATGCTGATGTCTCAGATTCTACTAAATTAAACGAACTATAGACTTGCCTTCTTCCACCCCCCCACCCTGCCCCCAGCCAAAGGACTCTCTTTCCCACAGAAGATTCATTTACACACAACACAGCTTTTAATTAGAAGCATAATTTACAGTAAAAATTTTTTACATTACACCTCTGCTATCAAAAAAACATGAACTCTTTCATTTAAAGTTGTAATTATACATTAAAAAATAGAACACTATTTCCTTAACAGGAAGAATGAATTTGAACATCTTCAGATCAGATTTCTTTATTGCGGCTTTTGAGTCAAAGGTCAGTCACTTTATTCTCTAATGCAGCTGCTATTTGCTGTAAACGGAAGGCAAGCTGCATTTTTTGTGCAGCTGGATCCTCTTCAAGTGCATTTATAATCTGGAAGAAATAAACACAGAATGTTTAGAATCATTTAGCTTAAAATATACGACATCGGTCCCAGACCAAGTGTTTGATACTGCTTTGGTTTTCAAGTCTTTTGCATTCCCTCTGCACCAAAGATAAAGTCCATCTACTAGGTCCCATGTTCTAGTTTTACATGAAGACAATAAAAATGATTGTCTCCATTACTTTATCTACGTTACTGCAATGCTTCCCATTATGCTGGGATCCAAGCAAATTGATAGGTAGTACTTTATCTTTTGAAATATTACATTGCAAAGCGGAGCAGGCAGGGGAAAAACCATCAGAAACATTGACTTTACATCTATTTAAGAAACAGTGGTTTTACTTACAGCGCACCCTACCAGGCTTAAGGGTCATTTACCAGCAGTAGCTAAGCCCCATCCCCATGAGCTTTGGTTATTAGCAGCTCTTGGGTGGTCCATGCATGGGCAACGAAAAGTCTTGTCTATAGGCAGTATGTTGAAGAAAATGGACTGGTCACAGTGCCAGGGAGCTGCAAGCAGCTTCCCTTTGGCTTCTCGAGGTAGAGCTGAGAGCCTGGCCTGGTACCACACGGCTCAGGAAGCAAAGAGCTCATCAGAGGAGCCCCAGCATCCTGCATGCAGTCTCTGCCATACGGAATATATACAGGAAGGTATGAGTCTAAGACACAAGGGATTTTAAAATGAAAGCTAGAAAAGGTCAACTGTTATGAGAAGGCTTTTCTTCAAATAGAGTTTTTTAGGGCTTCTCAAGATCAAATTTCAAAGGTTTTGAAAGGTTTTCATTCCTACCATCCTTTAGGGAAACTTTTCCACCAACTATTAGATTTCTCCATTAGGAGAATGCATTACATGGCAAAACTGTTCTTTTTCTAGAAGTGGCTTTATTAATAAAAGTCAGATGCTGTCATCAAGCAGTAACCTTTAGATATGTTTAAATACTACCTAAGTTTGCAAGTACAAGAACAGGAGAAATAGAGTCTGCCTGCCATTACCTGCACTTGTCCCTGCTTCTTGCGCTTTATTGACAATGGAGATTAATGCACTCAGTATCAATCTAGCTAATAATTCCCCTTTTGAGGACTGGTGCAGCATTAGAGTTTCAAACACTGGAGCAAATTTGTTTAGAAATCATTATTTTAATGGATTTGTTTTTAAAGCATGAACACATTTTTACAAGACAGTTAATAAACTCTTATTACAGTATTTAAATAGGGCCTAATTTAATTTGATATTGTTCCCTTAATTTAAACAATTACACCTAGCTGTAACGCCTCAAATCGAGACTAAATAATTCATGATTATCTCTGCTGGTGAATATAACCTTCATATAAATGTGGACAATTAGAGCGTACCCACTTAGTCATTGTCAAGCCCTGCAGAGATGCACAAGGTACAGCGCATGCTGGCAACCACCGCTTCAGCAACAAAGATAAGGGAAGCCACAAAATGTTCCAATTTATGCAAATTAAAACATTTTATGGAAAATAAATAAGCTTGATTTATTTTACTGAATGGTTCTTGACATATTATCTCCCTAACTCTGAATTAGCAGCCTTTTGATCAGATGCATCTTGTTGTTATACAGCGATGTATGCAAAAGGAAGAGCTGCAGTTCTGCTTTGTGGTTTGCTGGCTTGCCACTGATAAAGTCCGACAGACAGCTGAGCAGAGAGGAGGCTCCACCTGTGCCTGCTTCCAAACATGAGAATCCACGTGAACAGGTCTGTGACTTTCTTGTGCTGGGGACCCCAGAGCTGGATGCAGCACTGCAGGTAGGGTCTCACGAGAGTGGAGCAGAGGGCAAGAATCACCTCCCTTGACCTGCTGGCCGTGCTTCTTTTAATGCAGCCACAGATACGGCTGGCTTTTTCCAAATATTCTGGAGCGTGTTGAAAATAAGTTTACTCAGCTCTGGGGATGAAGAAACCAATGCCACCAGCTTGGCCCTGTGTGTCTCCAACCATTTTTCCTACTAATCCCAGCTGCAAGAAGTCTCAGGATGAGCTGATTTTCCTTGCTTACATCTGTATTAAAGCTGTGAAAGGCTGGCTGCTCCTGCAGAAAGCAGCTGCAGTGAAGCTGAGGATGAGACTCACTGCCTTTACTGCTAAATATGAGTGAAAATAAGAACTGCACTGAGGTGCAAGACAAACTGAAGAGAGCTCACATGTGCTGTACTCCCTTTTTGATTCAGCATCTGTTCTTACTTGCTTTGATTTAATTCTGAGAGTTTTCTGGAGGCATTCATTTCCATGGAAACCTTTGAATAAAAGTTTCCTTCTCTCTTTTTGTTTTCAGATTAAGTTTGGAGAGCCATAGCCACAGCCCAGCGACACTTGGATATTCTTTGTCCCCCTTTCCACAGGGCCTGAAGAATCCAAGAAACACTTTGGACTGAATCTGTGAGCCTCCTTTTGAATCTGACTATACTCAACAGTTGCTCTGCTTGGGTTTACCTTGGGCAGGCACTTCATTTGGCATGGCAAAATTGGGACGGCAGCATGCATGGAAGCTTTAAGTGCATCGTAACTAATAAAAAAGGCAGTGCCCCATTCCTACAAGCAAAACCCGTTTAATGGATTGTTCCTAATAAAAAAAACTACTGGCTTGAAACCTGATACAACTCTGACAATTGCTTTTTGCTCAGTGGCATTCTTAAGTCCTAATTCTTAGGAATTAGGATAGCAGAACTGAAGAGAAAGGATTTTTAAACCTATTTCTCTTTCAGATCTCATCAAGTAATCACTACCAAAATGAGATAACCCAGACTGAAACTGTTCATTTCCAAGAATATACCCTTGAGCAGTGTAATTGCCAAGGAAGGTGTACAACTGCAAAGTTAGAGCTTTCTGTTCAGCATTGCTTTTACCCGATTATCCAGGGAAAGTTAGCCTTTTTAACTTTTTACCATTATTATAAAAATATGAAAATAAACCCCACAACTTACCTCATCATAGTATTTGTTAGTGTACTGGTAGAGTTGGTGTAGAGCCACAAGCGTATTTAAGGAATCGGTATGTGCCTGTTAACACACGTAAGCAGCAAATGTCAAAATTTCATCACAGTTGAAAGTTACGCACATGCATGACTGTTGGATACAGTATACAGTCCCATTTTCAAATTCAAGCTTTGCATCCCGTAACTCTTGCTAAGTGACAGTGGGGCAGAAAAAGGGGTGAGAAAACTTTTGTTTGGTGATTTTTAGATCAAGATTTTCCCACTGGTGTTTTTTCCAGCCTGTCTGCAACTCTAACACTGGAGGTGAAAAATACTTGGAACTTGGAATGTCAAACCACAGATTACAGCTGTAACATCTGTTAACAACATGGGTATGTGTAACTAAAGCATTCAGTCTGTACAATCTACATATTGTCGAGATATTAAACATTGGTTCTGTCACTGCCACGTCTGTTTGAAATCATTTCTTAAGCTCTTTGTAACTGCTTGAAATTATTCACACCTCACTATAGGAAAGGTGTAACTCATCAAGATAGTAAGCACATGTACATTCGGAAAAAGCCATCTGAATCATGAAGATGGAAAGGGGTGCAGGGGGGGGAGAGAGAGAAAAGGGACTTTAAATGATGCAAGAAATAACCCTTCCATTACCTCTCCCTTCATTCCCCACATGACATTTAACTTATGTAGTGAATGTGCTCTACCTGTCTAAACAGATATTTTTCATTCAAATGTATAGGATTCAACTCTCTAGCTATGCCTTTGGTTTTTAAATTAGTTAAGAAAGTGAAGAATTGCAAAATATTGCTACTGGCACAAATGATTATCCAAGCCATAAAGAAGCAGAGAAACATCCATCTTTCTTTGTCCTATAAAAGTCACTTCCAGAGCTGGTCAAAATTTGTAATATTCTATCAGTCCTTTCATACTTGCTTTTGTCATGATTTGTAATGTAAATAGAAAGGATCAACATGTTCTGCTGATCTTAAAATGTTCTTTTGCATTTACTTTTAATGACCAAACATCTTAATTTTACATACATCTAAAATTTTATAATAGCTAAAATGAACTGGAAAATGAAATGTCACTGCAGGTGAGTTTCACAGTGACTGACTGAAAATAGAAACATTCCCATGGGGACGTTGATCTGCAAAATGTTAGGTCCTAAGGGCACTGAAATAAACAAAGCACAAGAATTCCCAAAACATCTTTATATCGCTAGGACTCTGAAAATAAATTAGGCAAATGAGCAAACCAGCCAGTACATACAGTATCTCTTTGCTCAGGCTAAACACATTCCTTTCAGACTGGCGAGGGCTTCTGCAGGTTCTCTGAGTTAAATTGAGTGCTTTGAAGGCACGAGCCTGCTCTAGCTACGCTGAACAGCACAGCAGACTCTGAATTCAGTCACTACTTGTTATCAGTATGATCAATGCTAAAAACCCTCCATATACTGCGGAGAGGAAACACCTTTCAACAGTGTTGTAATTTTTCCACAATGGATGTGAAAAAATTAACACTTTGCTCTGGCACCTGCATCACTCAAAGAGATTTGTGACGACAGCCATTCTTGGTGCCATTCAATAATCAACATTTCAAGAGGCTATTAAATGTATTAAATAACTCATCTGATGCTTGAACATACAATAAACTCATTTGTCGAGTTAGAATGAGAAGACAAAGAAAAACAGTGCCGTACTTGGCTTCAGTTTCAGGACAAGGAAACTTAGTTTATTCTTACCCTGGAAATCTCTGCTAAATGGGTATTCATATCTTGGTCACTAACTGGCACCATCTGACGAATACCTTTGTAGTAACTGCAACAAATGAAAACAAACTTTCAATGAGGTGAAATACACTGTGGTTTCCTGGTTATTCTGTATTTTGATTTTGCAGTTATTTTAAACATTTCCTAATAGTGCAGGAGATGTTCTACCACAACAGACCAATGACTCATTTAGTCATCCTGTCTCCCAGCAGTCAATAGTACTAGATATGCTTTCAAGAAAGGCAAATCACACCTGATTGCACAGGGCCATACCACAGGAAAGAAATCTATTTATAATCCAGCTGATGATTATTTCAGGTATTAAAACTTTTGAAGTCATCTGCTAGGAAGAGTTGAGTCCTGTAGCAGACCTTCGGTGGTATTCACAGAATTCCCAAATTAGTAAATGTTAAAGTTAGAGTCTGAATAGAAAAAATGTCTTCGTGAAAATGTTTTCAGGATTTGATCCCAATTCAGTTATGGAAGTGCAGTGCTGGTTAGACAGATCTATGGGTAAGAACAGCCGTCACGCAGAACAGCATTGTGTTCTTTCCCGAATAACTCTGTCCATCTGCCGGCATAGACATGAACACGTATTGGGTCACAACAGCACTCAACTTCAACACTGCGAACATCGCTGACAAGGGAATGTTTTAACATTCAGGTGTAAAATTTTTAACATTTGACAGTTGACTTCAACTGCCTCAGCCTTCACTTCTCCTGTTACTGAGTACATTTACAAAGGCTTAAGACCCTAACAACTCTGAATCAGATGAAAAAAGTCTCTTTATACTTACTCTTCCACCATTTTCTTATAGTTAGAGATTTCTTTCGCGTAAAGTAATTTATTACTTGGAGAATCCTGAAAAATTTACAATAGAGAGAAACTTGGTTGATTTACGAACCTCTCTAAGAAGCAACATGAAGTCAAGAAACTAAGATCAAGCCTTCCTAATCATATGCACTTGAGCTTGCAGATATTAACATTGTGATGTTATTATTATTAACATTATTATTATTAACATTTATCTCGGTACATGGGTGGAATTATTTGCCTTAAAAAGATGAAGTTTACATATGGCATTATTTGTCGAGTTTGACAAATATATCAATGCAAGATGATTCTAAATTATGGTGGACATGAAATAACTAGTTCTTAAACCTGATTTTTATAAAAACTGCTGACATTTTCTCCTTTTTAGGAATACCAGTTGGCAGACTACACAGTAACAATGACATGCTCACCCACCTGTTAAGTGGTGAAATCTAACTTCATTATAAAACTAAAAGGAAACTATTGATGCTGTATCTTCTCAGAGAATGGGTATTGTCTAGGACAATGCCCTGTGTCTTGTCAGGCATGAACGTAGTCAGGATGTAGAATGTAAATCACTTACTCTGCTTAATTTGTGCTCTGTTCTTGTGCAAGCATCCATGAAAGTCTGTGCAATGACTGACAAGGAAGCATCTACTACTTCGTGAACATGAACATCAAAGATGAAATGGGGATTTTTCAGTATGTTTACCCAGAATCTAAGAGGCAAGCTGCAAAGCAAGGAAAAAGTTAAAAAAAAAAAACTTTTACGAAATAAATGTTCTGCAACAAGCAAATCACATGAAATTAAATATGGATTTTGCATTTTGATCTTCTCACTACAGTGAAACAATTTTGTATTTCAACAATTACACAAGCTGTCTCTTGTCTGGTTTTCATATCTGGAAACAAAGCCTTTACATCTCTCTCAGAAAAATGAGAAAAACTTATTTGAAAAGAATCCTGAGTGCCACAAAACAGCAAGAGAAGATGTCTGAGGGGTTAGAGAAACTACCTGAGTAACATTTTATTCGATTTTGTGCTTTGATAGGTAAATCTAGTCCCTTTTGCTTCTTGCTTTCCTATTATCTGAGGAAAGATGAAAAGCAAAGAGGTAAATCAGCCAACAACAATCCCACAAGTAGGCGAGTTTCATTTTTGCAGCTTCTAGACTTGCAGGGACTCCTTTTGATCATATGAACATATTATCACAATTAAAACGATTCTGAGAATTACAAATGAAATTGATGTCGATTTGTGGTAAGAGTGCCAGCACATACCTGGGAACTACACTCTCACTTCTCTGCAATGTAATTATTACTCTGTTCATACCTGTTTGTTTTCCAAATGTGAATGGTATCTTCATCCTTGATGTCATGTTTTTCTGCTTGCTCATCAAGAAAATCAAAGAAGTATTTCACAGCTGGTGGCACCACATGGTTTGAGTTGAGCACACTATGAAAGAAGTTATCTACAAACTGCTGAAGTGTTCCCTAAAAGTGAATTTAAAAAAAAAAAAGATTGCATTACAGGCTGAACTCAGTGTCATCCTAGAGACTTTTTTCCTTTAGTCCAGTTGCAGTTACTGAAGGTCATCAGTGCTGAGTGCTGAGGGTGCCAGGTGACAAGCAACTTCTTAACGCAGTGACCTTGCAAACAGCCCAAACAGTAAAAACCTTCTAGAGAACAATTTTGTACTCTACTCAGAAAGGCTCTGACTTCATCCACTGTTATACAGTTAACACAGAAAGCTGTGTTTTCTGCCTGACAGAAGCAGCAGAACCTGGTTGCTAAGTATACAACAGACTTACCATTCAAGCTCATTGTGCACATAAATAATTGTTAGCAATTTTCTAATTGTTTTGCAGCTTCCCAGCTCCAGTTTCTCAGACTCCAGAGCATCATACACCAGTAGAGCAATTTTAGACACAGACTGAGAGGAAAAAGTACCAGCGACCATTTGACTTGTTGCTCAGGGGAAAGCACTTGGGTCTCATCAGATGCCCAGCCTGGCCCAGCTCCATAAGCTCCACCAAGTGTGAGGGTGAAGCATTCCCAGGAGGGCTGTACTTCTGGCTGGATCCCTGCACCTGCCTGGACCTTACAGACCACAACCTCTGAGACTGCCCCCTTGTGTTAGAGAAGATGACCTTGTCGAGACCACATGCAGTTCGTCCCCACTCAGCTGGTTGGCCCTACAGAGACATCTGAAGGGCTGCATCCTCTCTCTCTCTCCATCACTCCAGCTGCCAGCCCCCAAATGGGGCAGGGACTGAGGGGGTGATGAGCCCTAAACCCCTGTGCTGGCAGTGCAGGCAGGGAGGACATGTTGACAGTCCTGGACTGTATGGGCAGCTGTGGTCCCAGCCTTTGCACCTCACCAGCTCTGTACAAGTTAGTAAAGCTCCAGATTGGCAACAATCTACCAACCGGCTATTGGGAATGGAAAAAGGGTCGCTGCAAAGGATTTGTTAACAGAAGAGAGGGATACAGGCATCTTGCCAGCTCCAAGTCTATGTCACCCATACACAGACTTTCCTTCAGGTCCATTTTCACACTTGGTGAAATAGCTTTCATTACATGAAAATTCTCCATTTTCATGAGGAACTTGGTCTTGGGGTCATTAAGTACATTATCCTAAATTCCTTCTGCAAGGAGGAATGCCTAGCACAATTATTTTGGTTGTGATCCATTCTGCAGTAATAAGCACTAAAAATACTCTAAAAGTACTATTACCATTTGAAAACATTTTTACTATTTTTCTAGATAATACTGCAGCACTGGAAACAAACAAGAACAGGGAAACAAAAGGCTCTGTAGCAGTATGTAAAGTATTTGGTTCAAAATAAAAAACAACAGAATATTATTTAAACAGGTGGCACAGAAGAGAATATCCGTCTTTGTCTTGCAAAAAAAAAAAATCCTCATTTAACTAACACAGAATTACGGTTCTCAGCTTCCATCTGGAGTTAAAATTTATGTCTTTCCCAGTAATGTTCTTGAGGGCATATTAATCACTCGAAGCTCTGAACACAAGCCTGTACGTACATGACACAGATATTCAAAATTTCAGCCGAAAGCATGACTAATACTTGCATTTTCTTCAGTTGTATATCAAAATCTATACAGGCATGGTGTAACAGTGCAACACCTGACCCTTACCTTCACAGAGAGGAGTCTTGTCAGGTAGATTTCTGTAATAGCTTTGGTTCTCTCTTTTTCTTTCACACTGCCTCGCTTTGATTTGCCTTCATCAATTTCATCTACTGGCCGGACTAGATGCCAGACCTTATTTTCATCTTCAAGAAGTGCATGCCCTAGAAACAGTAATTGCAATAATTACAAAAAACTCTCCCCTGGAAATAATTATGCACATCAGTACCTGTAAGATCCTTGTGCTCTATCCTTGACTTACCTTTCTTTTTGCCAAGAGGATCTAGATTACTTGGTTCCCCTTTAACAACCCAAGTACTAAATTTTCAGTAATACATAAGTATTACTTATGTTACAAAAGTAACACTGAAGTAGGATGTGGCTTGCTTTTGTCAAGAACAAAAAAGAGAGGAAGCAAGCATACAATAAGGAGACTCCTGTTCAGTCATGCAAACACAGTATGAGCAAGTTTTGAGGTGCACACAGTGAAATACTCTACCCCTTGATCAACACTCAGAGACAAGATCAAGCTACAGAAACTCAGCTAGGTCTGACCCAACAGCCCCCATGGAAAGGACAAGCTTAGCCTGCTATGGGTACAACACAAGATACTGTTGTAGCAGCTCTGATGAATCTGGCAGTGGCAATTTAAGAATGTATGATATCAACCTTAATTCAAGGTACCATCACGTCAACTTACATTTTACCCTAACTGCTGAGTTCAAAGTATGGCACCTCAGTTCAAACCTGCCTTTATCAGTATTTGACCAGCACCACTTGACTTTGTAGCTGAAATGAGGAATAATGCATCCTTTTGCTGAGAGAGCATGAACTCAAGCAGACAGAGGTAATAAACGCAGGCAGCAAATTCATAATCCATTAGAATAAGATGTTTTAAAAATCTGTTTGTCAGTATTCATAGCTTAAACCAGAGAAGGAGACTCACATCAAGTCTGTTACCATATAGCAGAAACAGGAATAAGCATGTTTATGACATGACATACAGGTGCCTTGCTACTCTATCCATGACTTGGCCAAGCATTTGGCCTTAACGTAGTTCAATTATCACCCACTGAAATAAAGAGAATCTTGCATTTAAGTATCAGAAATATGTGAATGTTCAGATAAACTCCTGTGCTTGAGAATCTTTTGTTAAGAACAGGATACAATTGTTTTAACTTGCAATTAATAGCCCTTGAACAAAGATTCAGTGTCACAAACTTAACTTCAAATCTCCTGTTTTTACTTGTTCTTCCTTTAAATCCTGACGTATGTGTTAATGTATCTGCTTGGCACAGTCCCCAAAACCAATGGTGCTTTTCCAGTAGAGGTTGCTGAATCAGTGCATTTAAAATCATTGACGTCTTAAAAACGTGAAAGTTATCTTTCCCATAAAAATTGTGATTCAGCCCTATTACACAAATTATTTTGCAATACTGCTAAGTTTTATGCTTTAATATAAGTATATGTGTATAATGTAACTGAATCACAGTTACAGTGGAAAAATACCACTTTCTAATTGCACGAATTTTGTCCTTTTAAATATTTGGCCATAGTAGTTTATTAACTAAGTTCCTCAACATCTACATTAAATTTACCAGATGTGTGTTAAATATTTTATATGATATAGGAAAATAACATTAATATGTAATCTGGCCAAGCCAACACTCCCACTTGAATCTATTTTATGTACTCTCGTGAAAAGAATTAGCTATGCAGCCTTCTGGTGCCTTTACTTCTTTTTGACCAGGTGGATCTTTTAGCCAAGGAAAAAGTGGACATTTAATGCTGTTGTCCTTTGAAAGTCCTTAATTTGACTTGGAAGTTCATGTGCATGAAGTAAGAAAGAAATAAAAGCTATCGTTTTATTTTGAAGCAGCTATGATTTCACAATCGACACCATTCATAACAACTGTTTGCCAGTGCAGTAAGAACTGCTGATATGCCTGAAGTTTGGCGTCTCTTTTGCAATGCCTGTTATTTACTCTTGTAAATAAATAGATGAAATCACACAGTTGGAGAAGAAACTATGTCAGTTGTTTGGTACACTTCTACTTCCTCCTTTGATTCAAAGGAATTCATCCTCTCTTTGCCCTCCTGACGGTGCAGGGCCCGATTTAGCTTTGGAGTAAAGAGAAGAAACCAAGGGGGATTCCACTAAGATTACTTGCCCTTACATACGGCTTAATTTGGCATGTGTTTGTTCAGCAACAACAAAATTGGCTACTAGGGAAATAATAGCTATTTCATAGGAAGGTAGGCCTTAAAGACAATACAGCTTAACCACATGAACTTTTGCAGTACAAAGATCCCACTTCATTGCTAAAAATAGCAGCAAGAAAGAGGAAGAGAAATGCAGAACAGGGGGCAAGGAGACATATTAGCAGTATGGTTGTTAAGAGGAGATCACAGTTCTGGGAGATAACATCTTCCCCAGTGGAAAGCTGGGAGGTGAAGAAAGTAAAATATAGGGGAGAACACTGTCTTTTTTGGTTGTAGTAGCTACATGGTGCATCAAGCCATAAGCAGGGAGAGGACTGCACCCACTGTTCAAATGCTTTCCCCCTGAATGCTTCTTCTGGGCCCCCGTGAGTTCTTTGGATGATATAAAATGGCAAGAACTGGATGGAAGCATGGTGCAGGCCAGTCAGCCGGTGACAGCCAGCACGGCCTCCTCCTGCTGCATGGCCCGCAGCAAACTCGCTCCATCCTCCCCTGTGAACACACCGCTCCGTGTAGGTGCAGGAAGGGCTGTCCTACACACAGCTGCTAATCACTATTTCTGATCTGCAGCCCTCTGGCTATTCTACATTAGAATAATCAAAAAAAAAAAAACAAAAAACAAAACACAAAAAAAACACAAAAAAAATCCAAAATGGAAAAAAAAAAAACAGAATAAGTTTTCAACAGAACACTCTGTTTTGGCTTATAGTTCAGTACAGAAATCCTAGCATAAAATCACTGAAACCATTCTCCATCTTGATACAAATTAGTAATTGCATTTATTATCTCCAGAAGCAAAGGATTCTGCATTTAATTTGTCACAACTGCCAGCTTCCAGTGTCTTCCTGTTAGAAGCTGTGAATCAAAAGCAGCATGGAAGCAATGCCAGGTTTTAGAGCAACATCTCTGAACATGGTTTTACATTTTCGCTCTGTGCAAAGCCTAGTGCTTTGGCAGACAGTCAATGGCTTCAGCTGACATTTCTCAATGCAAAAGGTGCAAGTTAATGAGAGACTGGATAAAAGGAAAACCACTTCGTCACAAGTCTTATTCATAGAGCAGAGATAGGATTTCTATTTATTTCAACCCTGTAAATCCCTGACTGTGTCATATAAATGCGTATGTGTGGGAGGGGAAGCCTCTGATCCTCTCCTCTGTCTCTTATACACATAGCATCTCACAAATCACTGTCGCTGTGGGCTCTTGCTTTGCACTAGCTCTGTAACATTTTATAGCTTTCTGAAAGAACAAGTTGGCACTAGCTAGCTCTGAAGACCCTTAGGCGCTAAAGAAAATGGGCTAGCCTGGCATGAAATGCCGTCTTCCCAAATTCGTACATCACCACTGCACAAGACAGGGTGTGGAGAAGAAACAAGGTGGAAGCTGTCTTCACTCCATGCTTTGAGATTCGAGTTGTCTCTACAGATTTTTTTCTCTCATGTATGAGAGGCCTCATGTGACAGCACTGTCCCCAGAAGTCTGCTTCTCCTTTGCAATTTAGTATGCCACACGTATAACTTAGGAGTACAGCCTGGAGTACAGACCACATGTGTTCAAAGAGCTTCACTATATTGAATCATAGCTGAAGATGCAATTGTAGAGAAGGAAAAAAGAAGAAAAAAAAGAAAGAAAAACACTTGGTCTGGTCCTCTGCTCTCTGCCACAAGGATGTGGGGAGGATGGCAGACTGGGAAGCCAGAGCTGGAGACTGAACACCTCTCAGTGTTAAGAGAGGAAAGCAAGCTGAGGACACCACTAGGCTCCATCCACTGGTCTACTTCTTCAGAGTGGAGGCAATCACTGCCTCAGCTGTAATCTCAGCAATCAGTGCAACTAAACTGAACAGGGACAAGGAATGGGCTCCTCACCTTGCTGCACTTCACTGCCCTCTGTGTTAAATTGAATGTTTTATAAAGTGAAAATGCTGGGTTGGCACCTGCTGTGATAGAGGAGCAGTCGCTGCTTGTCCAGCTAAGGCAGGCACTTGCAGCAACGTGGTGAGAGGATAGCAGCAGAGGTATAGCCATGATCACTGGGAGAACCTTCAAGGATGCTGGAAAATGTCTCGACAGGAAGCATCCAGGAGGAAAGAGTAAAAAGTAAATAGCAAGTAATTCTGCCTGTCCTGATTTCCTGGCCAACACTCAACACTAACGAAATGGAAGTCTGCACACTTTTGTTAAATAGCAATAATACACGTCAGAGCTATCAGCTGAGAGCCATCTCCTTGAAAAATGTACATTTCTGGTATATTATTTCCAATCTGACTGCTGAGCCCTTGGAACCTATTAAATCTAAGATCGCTAAATCTGTTTAAAGGAATGAAACTATTAGGTGAAGCAATGACTTTTGCAATCAATGCTAGACAGAAAAGCATATCAAATGGGTTCATGGAAGGAAGAATGATCTCAACAATTATCATTCCATAAATCTAACTTCCAACTCATGTAAAATAACCGAATGTGAGGATAAAAATAAGAGAAACTGAACATCTGAAATGTAAAGGAAATCATGTGACAAAGAACATAAATTTACAAGTAAATATTTCCATTAAAATCTGAGCGCATTTTAGGCTGGAATGGATATTGTGTCTCAAGAGGTTGTGAGATAAAGGAAATTGGTCTAGACAGAATGTCGACACAGGGTACTAAAAGCTTTAAAAGACAGGTTCCAAGCTAACGTGCCATCTCTTGCATTAAGAAGTCCAGCATATTTAAAAGGCAGCAGTATTAGACTTAACTTTATGTAATGGCTGTATTAGTGACATGAAAGAGAGGAAATCCTATAATGTAGATCCTGATAGTAGCTTCCAGTGGATTCCAAACTTGGAAACAAAGGAATCACGGAAAACACTGAATCTAAAAAGATAATTTATGGAATGAACAAAACCAGAAAACAAACCTGGAAAAACCAAGTGGACATAGCTGGTGAAATATCGCCTGCCATGAGAGAGAGACAAAATATGCAAGTACAGAGACGAGTCTGCAAGGCAATATAGTTGTAAGGAACGCAATAAAGAAATTACATCAGATCCATTACGATGGATCTGGGAGCAGGTCTCTCATGGAGCAGGGAAGCAGGCTTCTCCTGTGGTTCATCTAGAATGGTGCATTCAATTCTCATTCTAGTAAGTGGAAGAAATTTGGAGAGGAAAGTAAGAAAAGGAAGAAGGAAGGAGAAAAAGAAGTAAAGCTTTGGTAAGATGAAACATACCTTTTGGCTACAGATATAACAGGATTAAAAAACAAAATATCCAGGATATGTTTGCTAAGAGCACTTTCTATTAAGCTGGGGTATGGACTCATCATACCAATTATGGTTAAAACCCCATTATTTCAGGCTTTTATAACTAGGATAAAGAAAACCACTGCACATGTACAGAGAGTAACACAAAATAAATAAGCCCTATATAGTCTGGTGGGGAATATCTAGCTCCATGGACATGCTCAATAAACAGTAATCAAGACAACAGCGTCACTGTCTCTGTGTCAGTTTGACTTCTAGTCATTTTGGGAGGCAGGGCAGCCCCAAGATACTTACTTTCCCCTGGGACATCTTGCTGATTATCCTCTGGCTGCTGGGAAATTCCCATTTTTGATAAGATGAGTGTGGCACCATCTCGGACCTTTGAAAATACAAACAAAGGGATGTTATTCAAAAGAAGTAAGCACGGCTGAACCTCCTTTTTAACAGCCAAACTGTGGTTTCTGTAATCTTTTGCAGGAAATCTGGACCTATGACAAATGCTGCCCTTCAAAGACTTACTAGGCAACTGGGTCTGCAATTCAGAGCAGACTGCCACCCAGCTCCCTTCATAAGAGATCACATCAACATCTCCTCTGAGATTACTCAAAATGCTAGAAGCACATCCAAGACTTCAGTGGTCCATCAATCCAATGTGAGGGCCCTTTGTACAAATATGGATTTTATCATGAAGAATCAGAGCTGTCGCTTTCTGACAGGAAACTAACTTCTAGCTTTCCTAACCAGGATATCTGTTTTTAGAAATGGATAAATAGAATAAAAAGGCAAGATAAGTGGATTGCATGTGTTTGGTAGTGTGCACGGTATGAAACCCAAAACAGACAGTACAGAAATGTCAACATCTGCTCTCCTGACTGCATTGTTGAACAAACCAGACCAACCCAAAATCTATTTAGCAGCAGAGCAAGGACAAAGATAATTCTCAGGGGTAGGAAGTGGCAGAGGAAAGAAAAGAAGAGATGAATATGAGACCCAGCAAAGGTGAAGGGAGCTTTTGAATGTTGAAAGGGGAATTTGGATTTGGACACTGCAATGATGAGGAAACCAAAGTGCTTGCATTTAGGTAATATGTTTTCGGTAAGATGTTTACGCAATATGTCTAGACTTAGCCTTTCATGCTCCCAAGCTGTTACTGCCTAGACCCAGAGCTAGTTTTTCTTTTGATTCTTTATGTAGCACAGAAGTTTCTCTACAAACAAATAAAGATTTTATTTATTACTAGAGAACAGTTAACAGATGTGAACAACTGCTCTGAAACACCTCCTTACATTATAATGCATCAGTGTGTTGATACGTTTCCATCTGCCATCTTTTTGGGATGTTAAATCCAAGTCTGAGAGGATCTGTGCAGTAGAACCTGGACGCCACTCTAAGGAGTAATTAAAATGAGAAAAAAACAGTTTTAACCATGTGCAAAAATAACTACTCCAAGAATGTTTCAATTTAGAGAACTACTGACGCATTGTGGAACATTAAAAGTAATTTGGCACATGTCATAATGTGTGTTATTTATTGCTTTCTAGTTTGGCCTTTATTACAGAAGTTTGCATGAACTGTTCCCAACCATGCACATGACTTCTGATTATTTTCCATGGAAAGTTAAATTCCTTTGCATAGAATACTACAAATACATACAATAAGAACTGCTATCCGTCCAAAATAGAGGAGTAGGACTTTCTATGGATTGGAAAAGGCATTCTTAAGTAATTTACTAGGATTTTCTGAAGAGCAAAAATTGCACCATCTACTTTAAGTTTAAGGCAGTAACTACTTAAATAGAGCTTCTATTATGAGATTATTATACCTTTTAATTTACACCACTTTTTTTTTTTTTTTTTTTTTTTTGAAGAGAATGGCAATTCTGAAAGCCTTCAAGGAGAATGATTTTCAGAGGCTGGGTGGCTCATCATCTCCTAAAAGTGCAACTCCTCTAAGTTATAATTTTTTTGAACAATCATCAGAAAGGCAAGTCAAAATCAGTACCAGTTTCTGAAATTGCATCATTACTTCTCCATCAGTTAATTGTCCATGCTGTCATTATCACATTAATTAGTACCTGAGATACTGACTCTGTCAGACATGAATACATTTGTGCTAACAGTCATTAACAGGCTTTTTGCACACTAATGACAGTAGACCAAAACTTTAAGAATCAGGAAAAAGAACTCTATAAGAAAGCATTCATTTTTAATGCATATTAAGATTGTGGTAAAATGCTGTATATTTGCATCCAGATAAATGTGAATTCAACTCTTTTTTTTTTTTTTTATGTTGCTTCTGGAGAAATTTTTGGTGATGGGGAAAAGTCAAAATCACAAAACACGTTTCACCTACTTAATATTGGATCACAAGTAGCTACCTACCAAGAGCTACACTTTCAGCTTTTGGCCACTGAGAACATGGCAGATTTCGATAGACTTGGTCTATTATCTTTTCCTTCACTTGAGATATGGTATCACAGTTAAGCACTTTCACAGGTGTGGAATCTGTTCCTCCATCTTGTACATATACATTTACTGTCTGTGAAAGAAAGAACATATATGGTTATTAAGACAAAACAGTGCTTGAATTACCCCTAAATCTAGTTTTCTAGGTTCAAATGCAAACAATTTTTAAAATTCATTGTGCAATGATTATTGTATGGCAGCATATTTTTGCAATGGGACTATGGTTTACTTGAAAGATCCTTCACTGTTACGTGGCCAACCAGGTCTTTTAAATTCCAGCTAATTCTTCCCATTATGACAAAATAGAAAAGCTGCAGAACAGATTTGTGTATGTCTAATATGTCTACTATTGAGCCTTGGGAATTTATTAAAGTTTAAAACAACGGGGAGGCACAAGTACAAAGCAGCTGGACCACTGGCTAGTTACATGCTTCTGTCGTCTGATAACCTGGGACACTGAGAAGCACAAGTAATGAAGTGCATACACTTAATGAGTTACCAATAATCATTTGAGCTGCACTTTTCTGAACTCCTAGAACACTGTAGTTGCACACTTTTGTCTTCCTTTATGCTATCTTTGTAGTTTTCTCTCTGGTTTTACTTCTCAAATTGAGCAGACTAAGACTGTACATATGGTGATTTAACATAGCTCAACTGATGACAGTGACTTGTCCATGTCCCATAACTTTATCTCCTGCAACCAGCTGTTCATCAGATATATATAAATACAGACACACATATATATGTATATATAAAAGCCATATACAACATCTTTGGTGTTCAAAGACTTCATTTACTGCTTACTATTGTCACAATAACTCTAATAGCTCCAGGAAGTATACCTAAGTAGTTTATGCTAGTTCTAAAATATCACTGTCTTCTCATAGTACTGACTTTTTTTTTTTTTTTTTTATGTTAAAGAGAATCTCCTGAAAGACTATAATTTGCTAAATCTAGGGGTATTTTTTTAGAAGTAGCTTCATTATGTGTGTCAATTTCAACACAGATAAAAGCAAATGAGAAAATGATGGCCAGTAAACTTCTATGGGAGTAAAAACACCCAGAACATATAGATGTTGTAAAAAGCCTCTTTCTTTCACTAGCTGAATAAGTACAACACCATGTCTTTGTGGATCTTTTGCCAGTCAGGTGGCTTTGGAGGCCAGGCATGTCACAAGATCAGCCAGCGATCCTAAGCATCTGAGATCTCAGATATGGTCCCGCCAACCTTGATACCTAAATTCATCACGTCAAACCTCAGAAACAAATTTGCATGGTTGGTATTTTTAAACAGTGAAGAAAAACTATGCCATACGGCAGTGAAATTAAACATGATTGTACTGTCCCTTGACAGAACTCTCAAACTAATCATGAGATTTCACCTTCCTTCTCCTATTAGCTTCATGGTAATTAGACATGATTTTGCTGCTGGTTCAGTATGCAGCATGTCAGTGTAACCAGTGATGCAAAACAGACTCAGCTTTTAAATAAGAACAATTAGGGCGCAGACAACCGCTCTATATCGTACTCTCCCACCACGCCTCACTTTCCGGCAGAAGTGAACTAATTAACTCATGCTTTAACTGACCTTGGTGCACAAGTGCTCCCTAACTGTTCACAGTTACCACAACATCATCATCATCATGCCAAAGATCCCAATAATTTAAAGCAATACTATCCCACTTCAAGACCTTTCATCATACATATATCTGTATATATCTCATCATCTTACATGCATGCACACACACAAGATAATTGTTGTATGTGGTATCTGTGAATCTGGACCAAATACTGCTACTGTACAATGTTATAAAGTTTAATATCTAAGTAGCATGCTTGTTCCGCCCACATGTGACTACATAGACAATTTTTCTGCTTTCGTACTGCATTCATTTAGCTTAATTGTAGGCATCAGTTTTTTTATGAAAAGAAACAGACTGAATAAATAATTATTGCCATGAAGTCTTACATGATGCATGGTGCAAATACATTATTTTCACCATACACAAGAGAAAATGCACACAGCATTGCCTGTCAGTGTGGCTCTATGGGCGGTACTTTCAGCTCAGATATTAAGGTGAAAACTCAGCTAATTCCCAAAATATCAACTGAACATAAAATATTTATTCTTGGCCAGCACACTCTTTTCCTGAAGGCAGTCTAGGTAATAGTTGAGTGATTCTATGAGTGAAAGTCCTACAGCAATCTCCTCACATCAGCCCTCCCATCAGCATCCCTTCAGAATACACAAAATGCTGATTTTTACCAGAACTTAATAAAGCTTTTTATTAAGTTTCTCTTTCAACGCTGCAGATATGTCACTGCATCTTTCTCAGTTGGAGACAACCACAAATGACTACTACCATGTCAATAAAAAAGGAATCAGAGAGGAAAAAAATTCTTATGCTGTTATTTCAAGGACAGTCTGTACATCTTAGATATTCAATTGTATCTTGGATATTCATTCTATTTTGGATATTCACTGTATCCTGAAGAGAACCAGCAAGACTGTCAGAAAGAGCAAAACTAGAATTTACGATCTCTAAACAGCTAAAAAGTCAGGTGCTTCAGATTTTTAAAAAGACAGTGAATCCCAAGTGCTGTAGGCTGGTTGAAAAATTGGTGCAAATCCATGTCAGTGAACAGAATTAAGCAAAAGCAGAATTTGTAACAGAGAGAACTGGACCATGGCACTGGAGATCAGATTCAGGGGTGGTAGAGCTCTGATGGGGAAGGGGCAGAGATGTCCACTTCATCCCACTCGATGCATCTAACACAGGTCTCCAGAACTGCCTTATACAGGCAGCTTCCTTGTGCAGGGAATTTAAACTTCTTGGGGGGATATAAACCTCTCTCAATGCCACTTTGGTTGCTAATGTTCAGGAGAGTTTGGCTCACACACAAACAAGTGCAGAAATAGGTTCATAAGGTGCTTTGGATATTGCAGAGCCATCTTACAGGACTGGAGAGTAGCTCATCCTGATATACTAATAAAATGAACTCTAAAATGACATTTGGTATACTAACAAGTAGAAATCACAAGGGAGAGAGACAACCTGAAGTCCAAGCACAACATTAGTGCAAGAATTTTACAAAAATCAATCACAAGTTAATGTAGATGGGAAAAGGGAAGAAGGCAAACTACCCAAGCACTCTTCAGGCAGACCTTGGAAATTATGGAAGGGGTTTACCGAAGCGGATTCCACAGTGGCAGGACTGGGATTTAATGCTTAGAAGATACTTTACAACACTATTTTTGTGCTTGGAGACTTGTTTTGGTCAGACTATCTACAGTATTGCCCATGATCAGAACTTCTATGCAGATCACAGTAGTCCAAAAAGTACATACAGACTTAACCCTGCAGGTCTTAATTTAAATAGAATAATAATTTTATAACATATTAATCATGCTCTGCTTACCAACTGCGTATACTCTACATCATCTCCCAGTAAGCCTGTGTCATTCAGTGTATACTTGGCTTTCTTTAGTACAGCATCCACTGGACCTTTTTCTACCTGGTGTTTGATGGCCTTGAACAATTTATAAAGAGGCTCCCCAGCATTGTCCTGTTAAAAGGAAATAAAATGAAATAAAGCAAAAATGAAAGATATACTCAATAGAGCATGTTTAAGTATTATTGATAACAACCCCCACAGGCAACAGACTTCAACTCTTACCTTGAGGTACTGATATAAACAAATAGACATCCAGTTAGACAACATTCTCTCAACAACCGTTTCAGATCTAAAAGAAACAACAACCCCAAGTATGTTAAGGGTACTTAATGACAAAGTTTTAAAGAAAAACATCGCTTGAAATACAATATTTTTACATGCTTAACTGCATGCACTCTCCTAATGCAATGATTTCCCTATAGAGTCTTGAGAGCATGTACTTGCTTTATGATAAGTGCTTTGTATTGCTCATCATTCCCGGGCACCTTCAGCTCATTACTGAAAAGCACATAGCCCTTATGCAAAATCTTAAATTGTGTCTATGCTGTAAGAACAAGAGCTAAAAAATTAACCCAGTTGTGCACATACTGGGAAAATAACCCTACAGATTACAAAGCTACAACATATGCAGAGCAAGGCCTTTTGTAATGTATTTGAGATAACAGGAGGGTTAAAAACATTAGAGCAAACCTTCATTGAATACGTAATGAAAGCTGATTATGTGTGCTCATTACAGAGATGATGTGTGGTATAAATGCTAGATAATTTGGAATAAAATTAGATTAAAAAGTAAATGAAATGTTCGTTATTGTATTTTGAGGTAAGGTAGATGCTTCAGTAATCTTGATACAGATTCTACACTACAGTAATTTGAATAAGGAAATCTGTTGCCAACAGTCCTGCTTCTGCCTGCCACAGCTATTTCTGATGTCCTTGTTTTCCTAATGTGCTTGGGCCAGGGTATTTTTGACTTCCACAGATAGTTGGTGTTTTAATATAGTCACGTTGCAAAAGAAATACATTTAGAGAAAAACAGAGTACTACAGAAAAATATAACAGTCATGCAAACCTTCTTAGCATTAGCTTTGGGTTTTTGGCCACCACATACTGCTCCATCAGTTCTAAGAACAGCGTCCTCATGATGTCAGTATAGTATTCTAGTTTTCCATGTAAAGCAACTGTCAGTAAAGATGCAAAATACACTTTAGCTCGAGCAGAGAACTCCCTTTGGTTTTCCAGCGTGTGAATAAACTGAAACAGAAAACAAATGTAAAATCAAGTCAGATAACATGTTTCTGAAGAACCTCAACAGTTGTCTGCATTAAGAAGACAAGCAGCATTATTTTAACATTAATCTCCTAAGCACAGCATGAAAAAGTTTTAAGAAGTTTGAAAAACTACTTGGAAGAAAATGTTACCTATAATTTGGTTTTAGATACACACACTGTCTATTGGACTAATCCAAGGAATGCTAATATATTTTAACTGAAGCCTTATGTAAAAGCTACGCTTTAATTAAAAAAAAGTGTGTTCTGTGACAATTTTTTTAAAAAGGAAAATCAAGTCTCCTCTCCCCCAAATTCCCAGTCCTTTCACATCACATTACAAAGACACTAATCTAAGTAAGTACACCTGGGAATGCACTCTCTTCTGCCAGAAACTGTAATACTACAATTAACTAGCTCAGCACTGGAGCCTCATTTAAAAAGGAGAAGAAGGTAGAAACCTAAATCTATATTTAGGTGTCTGACAATCAGCTCATTTTTTGAGAGTGAGCAATTAGATGTCTTTTTGGAGGAGCTGAGCACTCATCAATCATCTTCATGAATAGGCAGCTTGTTTCTGGTCGGAGGAGCCTATGTCTCGGACTCTCTGGGACAGAAATCCAGCTGACAGCTTGTGGCAGGTAACTGGTGACCACAGCACCCAGCCAAACCAGGAGGGAATCAGTATTCCCCTCATCACATTTCTTAAAAGGCTAAAACACACTAACCTGTAACAGCAGTTTTTATGGCAGATCAGGTAATATCTGTTTTCCAGCAGCCACTGTAATGTTGACTAAGCCCGTGCTACGTGACTTGGCTGGCTCTACAGAAATATGATCATGCCTCCCTGCAAACCCAGGAAGCTCTGGTGTGATGCAACAGATTTGGCATTTGGTTACTGTGGAACCAGAACCTTATGAAAATCACTTATTTTTACGAACTTTGGTTCACTTGTGCTTGCAAACCTACTGTGTTGCACATACAGGTATGCCCAGCTAGGAGACAGGGTGAATCTACTTCAATACTCACGTTAATGAGAAATGATTTGCTATTGAGGAGGTTGGAGAACTGGTTCAAAGCCTGCTCCACAGTCTGCCGCCGAGCCTCTGGAATATCCAGCTTCCCTGTAATCATCACGTCTTTCTCTCCGTCTTTGGAGGGCAAGAAGAAGACTCTGTCTGTGTACGTTTTGTAGTCCAGTACTGGGATTCCAGCTTCATTTACATCATTTGTCTGATCCTCCATCTCTATCATTAGATCTAGAATACAGTTTAAGAGTTGATTTAAAAGAAAACAAAAACTGCAGCTATTTTCAGGTAGCACAATCTCTTTGGGTATCTTGTAATATAGAAAAAGGAACTCAACACTGAAAACTCTATCTCACCTCACGTTTTCTCTTGCTCTTTTTGCCAATTATCCTGTTAACTATGACCACAGCTAATCCTCTGGTGACACGCACAGATGGTTTCCTTGTTTGTGTCTATCGAAAGAGAGCCTTAATGGATGTCTGAGCAAGTTCATACATATGAACATAGGCTTGTGGCAAAGAGCAAAAAATAGACACAGCAATACCGTTTTCTCAGTTTTTTCAATGTATGTTCTATTCCCTCTGAGTCCATGCAATAATAAAAGTTCTTTTAAAAACACATAGCAATCCAGGAAAATAAAGTTTAAAGTGTAAAGCACTGTAAATTAATTGGAAGGAAGGAGATGGCAGGAAGGATGAAGTTTAAATGGCTCGTTGAAATTGATGGAAACATTTCTGTGGGACTCAAAAGCTTTGAATTTCTTAAAAGGGACAACAATTAGGGAATCATCTTTCGGAGCAGCTATTTTAGCTGAAGGCTTTCCAATTACCCAGTATTGCTGGTTGACTAGAAGACCATGCTAAATAGTATAGTGACCTAGTGTCTCTGCAATTTTATTGCTTATACGCATTCATTTACCCCTTTACTTTATAACAGTCAGCAAAGCTAAGAGAGAAAGTGTCTTGTGGTTTCCAGCTTTGTGGTATTTGTACTTCCTCCCGATGGCCCTTTCCTTAGCTATTATTGGTCCCACGCATTTCAGACTGTCGACACTTTGTGCTGTTGTCATTGCAGCTTTACAGTGTGGATCCAGAATGTGCTTTGACTTCAGTGTTTCATTTAAGTGTCAGTCAATGTGGATTCAGTTTGGGAATGGGATTACTCCTCGCATGTGCCTTCTGCTTCCCCAGCGTTTGTGCTTGGTGGAGCAGAAAGGAAACCTTCAACCCAACAAACATCAGGAGTCTATAGCATCCCCCAAGGAGTGTCAGCAAGAGAAAGGCCACCTTCTCCTTTCAGAAGTGGGCATGAAGTTGCACAGGGGAGGTGGCAGGAGGGAGGGCTGTTAACCTTGATTGACCCTCTCACATTTCAAAACGCAGTTTGAAATGAAACTTCCCTAGGAACAGTTTTTGATTCAAAGGTTTACTTCTGGGTTGTGTCCAGAACCTGGAAGGAGTTGGCCTTCCACAGAAATAAAGCTGATACAAAGAAAGAACATTCTGTCCCAGAAATTCTCAGAAATCAAGACTTGGAGAGGCTTCCAGTATGATAGAAGTCTTCAAGATACCCTAAGCTCCTAAAATTAATTTCAAACTCTAACCTCATATTGGTGTTTAATTCAATCCTGCTTTTTAGCCATTGTCAACATGAAATAACCTATTTCTCTTTAGAAATAAAATGTGGAGTCTTTTTAGTTGGGATAATTTCAACATGACCTAACAGCAAGTATAATTCAGATAATGAGATGACATTTCATGGTAATCGTTTAGGCCAATATTTGCAATGTTTGCATTCAGATGGTTAATTTAAGCATTGCAGTGAGCAGTTCAACATGTAGAAATGCTGAGCCTTCACACCTCCCAGTGCCTTCCCTGGCACGATGCTGATACATTTACACAGAACAATTTAGCTCCTCAAGACAAGCTTAAGGTTTTCCCATGATAAACTGTGCAACATGCTAGTTCTTTCCTGCATGCTTGCCCAATTATCCCTTTGTAGGCTGATGGCTGCAAATACATTTTGCAGCTCTGAAAAACATTTTTAATGTACATACTTGGCACGTATAGCCATTGTACTAAATACTAAGTGCACAGTTAGTCATTACAAACCATTCTTTCCTCCATGTCAATGGCCACTCACATTAATGACTATAAATAACCCCAATCTCAACTAGTTTCTATTTCCCAGT
Organism: Anseranas semipalmata; assembly: GCA_013399115.1. Lineage (NCBI taxonomy): Eukaryota > Metazoa > Chordata > Aves > Anseriformes > Anseranatidae > Anseranas > Anseranas semipalmata. Next base: position 56,699 of record VXAA01011783.1, read on the forward strand.
TGCCAACTCTGTGCTTTCTTTAGACTAAAACTGTCCATTTCCTTTAACAACCTCAACTCCCTATTTTACTTTATTTATGACTTTCATATATAATAGCAAAATATGTGCTGTATGTCAATGTCTATAATCAAGACTACCAAGGTCTACTTCTCAGTATTTGCTCCCAGGAGACAGTTTTAGCAAGATAGCACCATTGCTCTTCTGATCGCTCAAGAAGAAAGAAGACTCACAGCAGTGCAAATATCTCTCATACCTGTGAATTCCTTCTTGCACCGGTCTCTGACACTCTCCTCCAGGCCTTCAAGTTGTGATTTAATTTTTTCATACTCTCGTTCTGCTTGCTGGCTCTTGCGTCTTTATGAAATAGAAGTAAGATTTAAAAAAGTTACAAACTGTAAAAGCAAATTATTTGCAACAGCTCTGAATGGGAAGCCAAGGGAATGACTGGAGAACCGCTCCTGGTCTGGATTTCTTTTTGAACACTAGCAGCAGAGAGAGAATAGAGGAGGAGAACAGCAACAGTGGCCTACATCTTCACTGAGTGCCAATCAGCTTGGCACCACTCTGGGCCTGCTACTTTAAAACACCATTAGGGCAGAGATTTGAAATCCAATAAGCAGTAGTTACAAATGCTTGTGATCACATATTGACTATAGAAACTTAATTTGTATGTACTGAACAACGACTGCTTGCAGCACGTTCTGCAGCAGCTATGAGGCATCCAGGGAGTGCATCAAGGAGGCTGCAGGACATCCGCAAGAATGTCAGTGCTGCTTAGCACTTCAGCAGTGCTTTGGCTATATTGATACACACCACCAGAGTGAAATCCACCCCCTCCTAAGGTCTGTGTATGAGGCCCGTCTATTACTAACCTCAAAATTGGACTAAGTAGGTCTTAAGTGAAGTACAAACACTGTTCTGGCCCTTTGTGAAGTGTGAATTTCATCATTAATCATGAAATTTGTTGTGTGGGTAACACTTATCTCAGCTGGAAAGACCCAAATGACCACTTAGCCAAATCCATCCAGCTCAGATCTACAGTACTGACTGAGGCAGCATAAATGCTGATAGATATGTATGCAGAACAAGTTATCTCCTTCATGAGAGGCACTTTAGCTGCCATTTCAAGAATGTTATGTGTGCAACTCAGTCTGCAATTGCGCACTGGCAAGCCTGGGACCGGTTGTTGTGCTTATGTATAACGGACAGACTGGGCTGACTGACACCAAGGAATTTGGTGTGTGTGAGAGGAATAAATTGGTGCTCATACATATTTCTAGCTGTAACTGCTTTTCTGAACTCTATACCTCTTAAAAAATTATAATGATAAGTTTTTTGTAGGCTGAGCTCAGAACAATCAGGTATTACCTTCAAAGCCTTAGCAAAAAGACCTAATTAAAGGAACTTTTTACCTGTAACAGATGATAGAAATGACGATGATTGCTATCATAGGAATAAGTACCAGCGGCAAAATAAGATTCAGTGGGATGTCACTCACACGTGTATCATATTCCACCCTTCCAAGGATCCATTCTCGGAGTCCAAATTTCACCTAATTAGATAAACACACATTTACCTCAAAAACTGCAAATGGACAATTGTTCACTTCTCAATTGTGCTCTAAATTCTTAGTATTCTTACTAAGTGAATTTCTAGCTCAATCTGCCAAACAAAGGAAACATTTCTGAATATTTTATACTGAATTTAGGTCACTAGCACTTTATTCTATGAAATAATTTTACTTTGCTTTGCAGAGGAAGACAAATCCCCAGCCTGCTTAGCTACAATTGTACATTCCTATGTAATGAAGGTACAGCTTGGCAGCTTGGGAACACTCTTTACGTGTGATGTCTTCTAGACAGCAGGCAGAAGGTGGAGGAAGAAAGAATTGCAAGGAATTTCTTTACAGTACTATACCAACTTTAGAGAACAAATTATTTCAATTAAGAAGCTACTGTATGAGTGTTACTTAAACTTGATACTATATTATATGGAAAAGGTAACCTACAATGAATTCAGGAAGGTTATTGATCATATCTCTCTTCTGCCTTTTCTTTGGTTGCGGCTGTACTTCAGGTGGCTCACAATATAAGTCCGTTTCAGTCAGCGTTTTTATGTTGCAGGGCTCATCACCTACAAAAGCCTGGGCCTCGTCTATCGTCATGGCTTTGTTCAGGTTACTGCCCTAGACAGAAAATACAAGGCTAAGTCATTACGGCAAAGTCTTTGGAGACAAGAAGTCCCGAGTTGCTAAGTTCCATTTGTATCATTCTGAGCAGCAGATGTGATTTGTACTGAAGTGTACAGAAGAGTAGAGTGGAGGGCAATTATGCAATTCCTTCTCCTTTCATTCTTGGTGCAAGAAGAAAAGTTCCTTCTAGTCCTTGGGAGCTCTCGTGGAGAGGGCATTTCCAAATGCCAGACTCAGCAGCAGGGGGGATCCTGGGGAAACCCAAAGTACAGCAAAAAAGAGCAAAAGTCTGAGAAGGGGAGGAGGAAGGACAGGGGAGCTGACAATATTCATCATCTAGCAGGGGTAAGTGGCTCCAGAAAGCATTTTGGGTATGGTACCAAACAGCTGTTCATCACAGGTTAAGGGTTTGTGAAAGAAAAGAAAAATTCCATACACACTTCAAGGACAAAAGGAGCAACCGCCATCTCTTGGTAGATTTACCTTTGCATTTATAAGTTTGTTGACTTGCTTTTTGATGCCATCTGTGAAATTTTCAAAGGTCGGGTCTGCAACATATGCAAAGGAGTGGCTCTCATTTTTTACAACCAAATGATAATGATCCATTAGAATAATAGTGGTAATATTATAGTTTTCTGGATCTTCCAATATTGGTGGGGAAGAAAAAACCACTGTGGTTTCATTAAGTCTTGTAACACACCTTCCATCAAACTATGAGAAACAAGACAAGAAGAACGTGCACATATTAGAGTTTGACTGGTTCCTGTACATAAATGCCGACAACTTTAGACTGTAGAAATAAAAACACTGGAGTTGTATCTTCTCCATACAGGAAAAAGAACACAGTATGAGGTACTTGCTGGAAAGGAAAGGAAAGGAAAGGAAAGGAAAGGAAAGGAAAGGAAAGGAAAGGAAAGGAAAGGAAAGGAAAGGAAAGGAAAGGAAAGGGAAGGAAAGGGAAGG
>VXAA01011783.1:59894-87889 GCA_013399115.1 Anseranas semipalmata
AAAGGAAAGGAAAGGATTACTAATGGGAACAAACTGTTGATTCATTATGTTCTAGCAGCTGCCCCCAGGAAAACTTCGGCTTCAGCCTAAGCGGACTACACTGGGCTGATATCATTAAATTGCTCTAAGATTAAAAGGTTAACACGGCAGGTTTAATCCAGACCATCTTCTGTACCATTAAGTGTCTCAGGTAGATTCTTTTCTACTGACATTGTAGAATACCTTGCTGAAATTCAAGACAATTATTAAGTGAATCTCTGAAAAAAATTTACCAACTGTAAATCACCTACACAAGGTGACAACTCTGTTGATCTGTCCCCCACCTTACCCCCAATTACACAAACGTTCTTACGCTAGAAACTCCTTCAGCCATTCAGTAACACCAACCACAGCCAACAACACTAACATGAACCCGCAAAACTTCTTCTATCACCACCTCAGTTTCCCACTTTGAGAAATCAAATGCAATTTGGTAGCTTCTCCCCTACATTTTTGATATTACTACATAAATGGAACCAAAATAAAAGATTAAGAAAGAGTTTCTAGTCTTAACCAAGAGTATGTACTATATGCAGTGCAGACTTAGGCTAATACCTTGAGCTGATGCTGAGCATACATGAGGAGGGGCAGTAAGATATGTTGATAAATAATGTCAAGAATGCTAAATAGAATTTAAGGTTGTCCTGGGATTTAAGGTAAGCAAGATAATTACATCTTGCAGTTTACAGCCTGTGAAATGTAGGCAGTTTTCCTCTTACCATTCTTAAAGGATAGGGTTCTGATGGACCCAAATCCAGCTGGCTTTGGCATACTCTAAAAGTTGAATCATGCATATAATACAAGAAATGTACATTACCAACTCTATATGATAATAATTATTTTTGATATTGGATCACAAGACAGTTTTACATAGAAAAACTAGCCTTAAAAAAAGCCTTAAAACACATTCTTACAGGAAGATTGCTCTTAAGTAAGTTCCCAATCTTTTCATTAAATTGCAATCTTCATTAGAAGATTGGGAAATTGAGACCTATTGGTAACATCAGTTCCTAATATTACATGCAAGAAGTGTTTGTTTTCTTTTTTAACTTTATTTTTCACATCTTTTGGGGGAACATGCTGTAAATGGAACGTGCTTGAAGCAAGAAAGAAAAGGGGAAGACTTCGTTTGTTGAGGTGTGAGAAAATAAAAGGCACTGACTGTGCAAAGCCAAGTACTCAACATTGTCTGGATTTAGGTCCTGTTTCAGACAAATTGCTAAACTTTGCAGGGGAGGAAAAGGAGAAAGACAAAGAAAAATTATACCACTTGCGAATTCTGAAATATACCCAGTTTATCCTTCAAAGCTTAGTTCTTCTATCCTTATTCATATTGAATGAAAATAATTTTAAAGCAGAAGGTTACAAGGTGCAAGTAAATGTAAGTCAAGATGGCAGGAGTAGGCTCTTCTTACATGGAGACCCAGAACAGACCCAGAAGCCTGTTCAAACCTCATTCCACCCCAGTCCCAGTGAATTCAGGTGGGCGAACTTCAGTGCATTTTTTGAATAGATTATGTTATGTATCCAGTGTGATGCCTTTTGGGGGAAAATGGAAAATTACCCTTTTGAGATTCAGTTTCCCTGCTTCTGGACGCTCTGCATATACCACGAGTGAGAAACTCTGGATGAGCTCAAACCCAGTTCCAGTTACTGTAATATTTCTCCCTCCACTGAAAGGCAAAATTAAAAAAGTCAAGTCATCGGCAAAATACTACAGCTATAGCCTACTTTATCCTGCAGTGCTACTACTTCCACTGAAAACAGTTATGTAATGCTTATATGACACTTAGATATCCTACACAAAGAATTTCTGTTAAAGCTATCGATGACGACAGCATTTAAAAGCAGCAATGTCAGCTTCAAACTAGTTTTAAAATAGCAGAATAAAGAAGTGCAAATCACTGCCAGTATCCGTGGCTTTTCATTGATGCCTATATTTGTGTGCTTTACTTCTCCAATGTTTTTGTTAAAATCAGTCAACCTACCACGCACACAGACAAAGGTGAGTGTATTTTCCACAGATCTGTAGAGACCTGGCTTCTGTATTCCCTTTCATTTGCAACATATTGTTTAAAAGAGAATGCATTCACAAAAGAAAAAGAACGCATGCAAGTGGCCAGTGGGAATCGAAGTCATCTAAGTAACATAGATTTAGAAGGATAGCAATCCTCAAAGCAATCCATTAAAATAAGGTTCAGTTTATAAAGAGGAAAAAAAAAAGTCTTTTAAATACCCTGGAGTAAATCACTAGTGATCTACCAAAAAACCCTCCAGGCCCCCAAACCACCCAAACAAAAATCAAAAGAAAGTATTAAAAACAAATCCTATTTTACATAAGCGATTACTCTGTATTCAAGAAGGCAGGCACCAATTCCTCCAAGAGAAGTCACAGTCAATTTTATTTTTAATGTACTATTTTTAAGGTCATGATCTTACACTTCTTTTTGCTGAAAGAAAGTGGAAACATCTTGACCCCTCTCTTTGCCAACTGCACCCACTAGGCAGAACAATCAGAATACCAGGGAACAGCAGAGACGAGCATGAGGAAAGGTCACAAGCTTGTCCCTGGACAAGTCACAGAATTACTCTCAAAACCAGAGGTATGACAAAATTACATTTATACAGATGATTTGCCATCTTGCTACAAATAGAAGAGTGGCATACATTTCTTTGGTTTCACAATTGATACTATGTGAGCATTTTTCCAGAAGGAACTGTCTTGAATGAGCAACTGCCAGCTGGGGTGTTAAGTGAGTACCACTGTAGGAAAAACCACTCCTTTAAAAGACTTACTGAACCCTGATCTAGATTTCCTAAAGATATGTTTTTTCCTCATGGGACAAAAAGTTGATAAGCTATAACTTTCCTCTGTTTCCAGCTTACTTATTAAAAGCTGAACAGAAGAACTGCTAGAAACCTTTTGGTTAGAAACCTTTTATATCACTTTCAGATGATGATCTTTCCTTTAGAGAGGGTAAGGATTTGTACGTAATGCAAAGATTATGTTGTTTGACATCACGCTGAAATGCTTCAAATCTCTTTCTTTCAGACGTTTATTTAAAAGAAGCTCATTACCTTTATTGGTTTCAGTATTTAGCTTTGAAGTGGCAATTAAAATTTGAAGGTAAACAGAATACTTTCAACATCAGCCATGGTTAAGAAAGTTCACACACTCTACGTATCTAAATTTGAGCATGGATAGAGTATGGTAGTTTTTATTTCAAACAGTTCTGTATGGAGGAAAAGCTATAACATTTTAACCCAATTGTAAATGAAGCTATGACAAACATTTCATTACCTGCTGAAGCTATTTACTGGCAGGAACTTGGTGACAGTAGGATTCTCACTGTATGAAAATTGCGCTGGTACGTTAATCACTGTTTCCCCATAGTGTACTGTGACTGGAACAGCTTCAACCTTGCTATTAGCTCCTGTAATGCAAACAATCTCGTCTCCAAAGTCAGTGCTAGATTGGAGAAGAAAAAGAAAAGGAAACATCTTCAGTTACTAACGTTATTGTGATTTGTATTCTTTACTGTAGTATCTCAGAACCAAGAAAAAATAAAGAGCTCTATTTTTCCCTGTGCACCAAATAATTATTTGAGGAGACAACACTTTCTCTAGATCATTTAGAGCCTTTAACAGGATATGAAAAGGAATAGTGTACAAACACAAGAACAATGTGATGTCAGCACACTTAATCTCATTCCATTTTCTGGGGGGAGAGAAGGGCAGCAATTAATAAAAGGAACAAGAAGTGAGAGGAACAAGGCGAGAGGCACCAGAGGATTAAAATTTTATATGGAACCACACAGGAGATGTTGAGTGAGAGCATGGCTGGATTTGGAGCAGCCAGTCACGTAGAGAGAGCTGAAACTGGAAAATTCTTTGGATAACTGAGCTCTCTGACTTTGGTGATTTTTGCAGCTGCTTCTTCCAGCTGAAGCCTCTGAGTGAGTTTCTGTTTGAAAACTATGTGCAGAGCCACATTGCATGGCAAGAGTCACTAAGAGACAGACAATATATTTGTGTAATTTCTAAAGGCCAGAAAAGGTTGGTGCTTTGTTAGGATACAACTCTGTACTGTTAAGTTACTCAGGGTACGTACACATTGCAAGGCTGGCTACCGAGTAAAACATGGACATCCTTCTTGGAACCAGTTGCCAGGTTCGTACCAGTGATGGTAAGTGTGGTTCCACCTGCTTGTGGACCACTTTCAGGTCTTATTCCAGAAGGATGAGGTTCCTGCAAAGAGGATATGGTCAAACTAATTAAGAAAATTAAAATAAAATTTACACCAGTATTAACTGGAATAATAGATGATAGTAATTTAATATCATTACCTGAGAAATAATAAATTAAAATAATGAAGGACAAGTCTTCTCAAATAAAACAAAGTCTTTCATTATTCAGGGTGAGTGAAGGAAGAAGTAACACGATGTGAATGTACTCATGTTTTTTCCACACTGTACTTTATGAGGCTTTATATGAATTTAAATTCCCTATTTGCAATATGTAGAGTTAGCTGCCATTAAGTTTCTGTGAACTTCCTGTTGGACTCCCCGTTTTCATACTTATTTTAAGATTTCTCTCTTCCTTATGGCTGAGTCTACTTTCACCCTTCCTTAGCCTTTCCTATATTCCGTGTCAGCGACAGGAGAGAAAGAGCAAGTTTTTCAGAACTGGTACTGAACAAAAAGAATATTAAGGTCCCATTTATCTTGTAAGACTCTTAATTGCAATTAAAGATTGTTATCCCTTTCTTGAGCAATGAGATTGCAGAGAAAAAAAAATCAGAAAACACTAAACTTTTCTTTACACACCTAGAACCTTGGAGAGGATTTCTTAAAATCAGTTGAAACAAGTAGACATGATTCAAATTGTCATGAAATTTGTTGGAAATTTAAATTTCTCAAATAAGTTCACTCCTTTTGTTCTCAATTCAATCTTTGTTTCTGTGACTATTCCCAGAGATATGACAAATTCTATAAATTAACACTGAGCGCTTTTCATGAACAGTGCAATTTATTTACTTCATCACTACGTAGTCCCTACTCCAAGTTGAGAAAAGCATTGCTATTCAGGACAACACCACCACTACTGGGTCAAGAATATGAATGAAGCCATGTAAGTCGCACGAGATCGATCAGCACGCGCTGCCTGCCGACTTGCTAAAATGAGTGGACAATGATGAAGTCCTTGGGGCTATTCCACATGGAGCATATACGGGATGGTTGACAGCTGTCTGAACATGAGCCAACAATGGCCATGTGGCCAGGTGGCCAAGGAGGCCAATGACATCCTGGTCTGCATCAGAAATAATCTGGCCAGCAGGACTAGGGAAGCGATTGTCCCCCTTGCGCGTGGCACTGGTGAGATTGCACCTCGAGTACTGCGTTCAGTTTTGGGCCCCTCACTACAAGAAAGATATTGAGTTGCTCAAGCGTGTAGAAGAGCAACAAAGTGGGTGAGGGGACTAGGAAACAAGGGGACTAGGAGCGGCTGAGGGAACTGGTGTTGTTTAGTCTGGAGAAGAGTTGGCTGAGGGGGGACCTCATTGCTCTCTACAACTATCTGAAAGGAGGTTGCAGCGAGGTTGGTCTCTTTTTTCAGGTGACAAGTGACAGGACACAAGGAAACAGTCTCAAGTTGCGCCAGGGGAGGTTTAGATTGGACATTAGGAAGAATTTCTTCATGGAAAGGCCAGTCAAGTGATGGAACAGGCTGCCCAGGGAAGTGGTGGAGTCCCCATCCCTGGTGGTATTTAAGAGACATATGGACGTGGCAGTAAGGGACATGGTTTAGCGATGGGACTTGGTAGGTCACATTGATGGTTAGACTTGGTGGTCTTGAAGGTCTTTTCCAACCTAGATGATTCCATGATTCTATGAATAAAGCAAGAGCAAAGATGTTTGAGAACCTCCCTTACTGATTAAGGTTTACCTGATCACCATCACACTGCACCAATCTCCCACTCTAAGGAGGAAAGGCCATCCTCAGAAACAGAGTTTGGCTGACTCATCACACAGCAAAAAGCTTTCCCCTACATTATTTTGCTCATGCACAGACTGCCATCTCTGTGTCAGTTTGCAGCTTCAAAAACAATGGTCCATGAATGGCAGGGAGAAGAGGGAATGATGTACCGGAGTTTTGTCGAAAGCTCAGTGAGCCACTAGTGGGTTTTTAACAAGTATCAGGAATTTGTAAAAAAGCATTCAGTTGACCTTGTGGTTACTTGACAAATTTGTTTTATTGAAGCACTGATATTATAGAAACACAGAGAACTTGTACTTGCTGTGCTTCTTTTATGCTTTCATGTCTGAGCAACTTCCCGCTGAAGGAATGCATCACGGTTCAGCACACTTCACAAATCCACAATGACAACTGTAATTTGCTCTCAAGTCATTGAGCTTTAGGAATATGCTTTAACACTAATTGGGTGTCAATTGCTTTTCTTCCCTAAGAGAAATCTGTTTGTAAACCCTTCACTCCTCAAGATGTACGATGCTACAGCACATGACTGCTCTCATGTACTAACCTTTGATTTCTTTTTAATTTAATACATCACTTGAGTTACAACATTTTATGTAAGGAATTGACTCAAAGTAATTTTTAAGCATGGTTTAAGCAAAAAGGAGCATTGATTCAATATAACAGAATTGACTAAAACTTGCTTACTTAGATCTACATAACCCTCTCTGTGCATACTCTTCTTTTGATTTAATTGCTTGCTGATTTAACCTAAATTGAAATTGCACAAGGGTAAATAAAAGATTTGAGTGGGTCAGTTTTAAAAGTCACACTTGAAGCTTAAATTAACACAAGTCTAGACCTGCACTTCACAAAAAAGCTCATTTGTGCTTTTTGGAAACATAATATTGCTGATTAAAAAGGTTACTAAGTTGTATTGCTTATAAGAATTTACCAAATACTTAAAGTTTAACATTAACAGACAGAAAACCATACCTTTTATTAACTTCAGATTAAATCATGATTACTACAAAATGTTAAGCATACTGGACCACTGTATCATCACCTGTTAAAATCCACAGCAATGTGGATTGCCAGAAGCAAGTATTCCCCAAGAACCACTGAAGAATTAATATTGACAAATTCTTTCTCCCTTAACCTCAGAAAAAAAACAATTTAAAACTTGTAGCCTTTTCCCTAAAACCTACCTCTGCTTAAAGCCAAGCCTTTAAACAGAGACTTAGGAAGGAAAGGTAAAGGAAAAAAAGATTTCTGAAGCATCACACCCGTTGTTCTCTGTAACCTTGGCAAAAAAAAAAAAAAGAAAGGAGGAAGCTTGCTAAGAAGCTTCTGCTAGGCAGTCCTATTCCTTTCTTTCAGCAAAAACATTAAATAATTACACCATTAAAGCTTGGCTGGGGTATCTGATCAGTAACTTTGGCAGTGCAACAGCTGGTTCAGTTGTTCAGTAAATACTGAGCAAGCCACAGACTTGAAGCAGAACCATTGAGAACCATTTTCTGTGTGGGACCTTTAATTGGCAGCCAACATTTACCTCTCTGTGAATAGGGATATAATATCTAGGTAAACAAATAGCAAAGTTATCTCTGAATAACACAACAGCAATGGGGAAGTGAAATAAGTACCTGTTCTGTTCTGTTTTCCCCAGAATTTGTTTGCATTTTTTTTTTTTTTCTTAGCAAGACTGACTCTGCTAGAAGTTAAAAAGTTAAACTAGGATGGAGCCAGGCTTTTTTCAGTGGTGCCCAGGGACGGAAAAGATGCAACGTGCACAAACTGGAACACAGGAGGTTACTTCTGAATACCAGGAAGCACTTCTGTACTGTGCGGGTGACTGAGCACTGGCACAGGTTGCCCAGAGAGGCAGTGGGGTCTCCTCCTTGGAGATCTTCAAAAGCTGCCTGGATGTGGTCCTGGGCAACCTGCTCTGGGTGGCCCTGCTTGAGCAGGGGTTAGACCAGATGGCCTCCAGAGGTCCCTGCCAACCTCAGCCGTTCTGTGATTCTGTGAAAACACAGGTATGCCAAAAAGGAGAACACGCTATCCACACTTCGCCCCCCCTCCACGACACAGGTGCAACATGGAGCCAGCACATCTCAGCTTCACTTCAGGTTAATGAAAGCCTGAGGCCAAGAATCACTATGTTAGCTACTGCAGGTAGCAGCCAAGGAGGAGGTGGAATAGTTTCATTTAACCCTTATTTTCTCTTTAATCACTGGTTTTGCAGCAATCCCTCAAAGGACTATTTTAAAACAGCTTAATTCAAAGTATTCATATTTAACCTATTTAACGTAATTTTGCAAATACCAAGAGCACTCCAGGGACCAAATAATGTGGACGCCTCATAAAGATGATCTAATAAGGAGAAGCTGAACTGGGCTCTGCATGCAGAGGAATTTTTCAGGATGACTACTAAAACAAAGCGTTGTATAGTAACAGTTTGTTACCATAAACTTGTCAGGAAAATGATCTGATTAATTCTTCCTTGCTATTTTCTGTTGTGCAGTTTTTTCCTTTCCCTTCCTCTTAAGGACCTTCCAGAAAAATAAGTAGCTTAAATAAATTATCTAGAATTTTAACAATTTTAATAACCACTTTATTGCAAAATCAATGCACTACGAGCAAGCTTTAGTGCTCTCCTAAGATGTTCACGGATGGCTCAAAGTGCAAAGCTGCATCAGCCCACCTGGTGAGGATGCTTCTTAGAGTACTAATAAAGAAAAAATGTGGGTCATCTAAATGCTTAGCTGGAAAGTATTTTTCAGAAATGCAGCTAGGTAGACAGGATCCGCAAGAGAAGATATTTTGCTGAATGCCATGATAATTTCCAAAAGTGCTCTCTCAGAGGTGGAACAAGCCTTTGAGAAGAATTGCGTTACCTCAGGAGAAGGCAGCACCTTCACATGGGTGACATCGCACTCACCTGGACGGAGAGGTTCCGACCCTTATCACACAAATTCTAGCAAAGCTGCAACAAACCCACACCTCTACATTGCTGAACACAGCTCTGCAAGAGATTTCTTCTTGCAAAAGAAAATGAAGGGAAAAGGGTAAATCCTTCACTACAAACCTTGTTTGAGGGATAATAAAAATGCTGCTTTTACCAAAATGCAAATACCTCTAATTTGGGCTAAATTCTGAACAATACTGAAAATTCAGCCACTACAAACCACACTGACAAACCCAGAACCTCAAGTGTTGTGAGATCAGTGACACCACCTATTCAAAATCCCCTCAGGGATTTCTTTCCTCCTAGTTCCTTCCCTTTTCTCATGTCAGTTCCTGAATCAGAAGTACTCCTGCCATCATAACAAACACCCCACTTCCATTTTCAGCCCTCTGCACCTCTGTATCTTTGTTCACTCAGTCAGAACACGCCCAGAGGACATGACACTTTCTGCAGCATCACAGCACAGTGCTCGCTGCAATTATGATGTTAAGCAGAACATTTGATTATGTGTCCTATATGGAATTCATAGCAGCCTTGTAATAATTCTTCTGGAAACCATCAGCTCCTGCGAGCACTTGGCAATGCTTCATTTCTCATGGACACAGTAAAATTTAAACAATCCTACAAACACTAATTTAACCCTTGTTTTATAATTCCTTAAAGTGTAGAAAATCATAATTTACATATACTGCAGTCTTTTTCTTATTTTGCTTGAAATGGACATGTGTTCTTTTAAGTTGCAGTGGTCTATACTTCTCCCTTCGTCACTGGACAAATATTGTTCATGTCTTCCAGGTATTTAGCGTCTGAGTGAGCATAAATCTTTTCTGCAGTAACAAGTTGCCTCGTATGTGGGTTTTCTGATTGTTTGGTTTTAAAAAGCCTGCTCCAATGCCTGTCAGTTTGGTGACCTGTCGAGTCAGGCAGGTCATCTCCCAGCAGAGGGACTTCTCACCACCTGACACTTTCATGATCATGTCCTGTGCTCGTAGGAAGTGGATTTGCAGTTTTGGCAAAACATATGCGCATCCACGGCTGTGCTATTTGAGCAAGGATCTCTTCTCAACAGGTGTAGCTTGCTCCCAACAGGTGTAGAATGATTTGTCCTGAAGAAATAATTTGATCTCAACAGGATTTCTTGCTTGTAGGTCGGAGCAGATTTTAGCTTGTCAGTTGTGGGAAATTTGAGCATTTATATATCTTACATACCAACTTTCCTTAAATCCTAGGAATAATGCTGAGTGAGAGCTCTCATTGTGCACCTGCAACTCAACTTTTCCATGCTGTACCAGACTGCTGAGTGAGTACTCCTGAACTGATAAGCAGGTTTTCCAGAGCTTTGATAACCACTAGGTAGCTTTGGTGGAAGGATAATAATGCTAGGAATAGGTTACCTGGTCTGCCTTTATGACTATAGTCAGTGCCGATCCTGTTGATATAGTTTACCTGAAAGCAGTGGTTATCTGCTCCAGTTTGAAGCAGTGAGACAGTGACGATTTCTAAGCAAAATCCTTGCACATCACTTATGGTATACAACATTCAAACAGCATATGGTTGTAACGCCAATGAGTTATTTGCAGCTTGGCAAACCCTTACTTGGCACTCACTTTACTGTGTACCCCTGCCTCATCCATCCATCACAGACTGACCTGAGCTTCACAAACTGTATTTTTGGGTTTTGCCTCACGGTCATGTTATACTCTTGCAACAGGCTGTCCTCTGAGGCACTCCGTGCTTTGTCAGCACACAGGTATGAGGGGAAAATAAAGTACCAGCAAAACAGCTTGCACTGGCCCAAGCATATATATGACTTCATGTGCAGGCCATTTTCCAGTGTGCTCTTTTCTCACTGCAGCCAGAAATCTTTCCTTTGCTTTCGATTTGTATCCTTTGCCTCCTATTTGTATCCTTTGCCTCATACTTACATATTTCTTCAGAGAAATGCTTATATACTTTTCATTGTACTTTCATACTTTCTGTGTGCTAGAGGGTAAATTATCTCCATGTCTGTTCCACTTATAATCACATTTAGAAGCAAACATACTTATTAGCAATGTACATGACTGCTGCTTCTGATAGAACTACTGCAGACCCTCTGAGCACTCACGCCTGATCTCTTGTATTTTTTATCCTGTTTATTAATCTAAAACGAACTTTTTCATCTTTAATATTTTATTGCTTGCGGTCGGTCTTTTTGCACATTTAGGAAGGTGATCTGTTATTTCTTTAGGTTTCTGATTACGATGCTATTAAAGGATACTTTTTACAGGCTGAAAATGCTTTCGGAGGGTTCCTATCATTTTAGATTTCTGCAGTCTGCTGGTGTTAAATCGAAGCACGGCTTTTATCTGGCTAACAGTGGGGTTACTCTTATTCTCCTTTTCTTCCTGCTATCCAGCTTCTTTGCAATTTTCCCATTAAAGATACACAGGTACAACACAGAACCCTTCCCCCAGGCTCTTTTGCACTCCCCTGACTTGCACTTGGGATCTGATCTGCCACACTGGTTAACCTTCCTTTTCACTCATTATGTTTATTTGCTTTGCAGCTTTCCTGGTTTGCACTGTCGTGTCAAGCCAGCTCACTCCTGGCCCTTTGCATGGTATCCAAGAACATGAGGAGTGCACTCCTACGGAGCACCACTTAGGTTCTGCAGCTTTTTTTTTCCAATTTCTTTACTTTTCCACTCACCTATCACCAAGTACATCCTGAACTTTTTATATTGTGGGATATGACTCTGTAAATAAGGATACTAACTACTGTATGAGCTATGAACTACTAATGAGCTATGATAGGAAGTTTGTAGCCCAAGAACTGCACCACTGAGATAAAAGTGGTCACCCTTTATCCTTCATTAATGCAGAAAGAGAAACAACCAGCCACCAAGGATTCGCCATTGCTAGTGAATCACAAGAGGGGCCAGAAATTCAAAACTAGTCGGAAGGCAACAGAGGAGGGGAGCCTAACGGAGATGCAAAGAGACCTTGGCATAACGTCTGTGCTACAGAGGGGGCTGCTGGATATCAAGCAACCATGCCAGACCACAAGCAGAGACAACTGGGGAGCGAAAAGAGGATGGTGGCAGAGTATATGATGCTGTGAGAGATGCTGATCCCCATGATGCTGTGAGAGATGCCAGCTGCAGCACAAGGGGAAGCCAGCAACAGATGGATGTGTTCAAATGGACATGATGGGCAGCAAATGGCAAAACCGCCTAAGCTCCCTTCTGCCAGCTCCTGTAGGCAGTGACCTCCGGCTGGGGGTCTGCCTTTGATGTAAGCGCACATCCACAAGTACAACTGTGCTCCTGTGCTTCCACACAAGCAGAGCACAGGGATGCTGTGCCAAGGACCTGATGACAGTGCGCACATACATGTGGGTAAGACCTTCATAAATGTGCAGAGCACATTATTGCTCTGCATTTATCTCATCCATCCTTTCCACAACAAGTACCCTTTCTCTTTCCTCATCCTGATCCCAGCTGCAGTAAGTTCTGGCTCTTGAAACCGGTCTGTAAAACAACTCATTTGTTACCAAAATTATCCACCCCCACCCCATTTAAAGTTGAATTATTCTGCCAACCCTTGTGTATAATGCACACAAAAATTAAAGGCATTAAAGGCATAGTCCATGAAGTGCTGTAGGCACTGACCACCTTCTTGAAGGTCAAAATGTCATTTCATGGACTATAAAGGTAACCACAGGAGTTAAATTAAGCTTTTGAACAGGGCACAGAAGCCATTAGGAACTGCTCTTTCCCCCCGCTCCCCTCCTTTCTCAGACTCATGGGAGCCTGCTGCTTGTTTCTTCAGACAAGCCACCCACTCACAGGACACTCAAGCAGAGAATTTCCGCTGCGCACACTTGGCAGCCTGGTGTTCGCCGCGGCAGCTGACCTGACTCACCGGCTCGCCTCACTGGAGCATCCACAGGCACAACGCAAGCCAGGCTTCAGTTCCTGGGTTACTTCTGCAATAGCAGACAAGTGGGCCGAGTCCTGCCTTTCTGGGGCTGCTTCTTCCGAATCTCACAGGTCAGCCCAAAAGCTTCCAGCCACTTCAGGTGTGAAGGCAGAGCATTTGCCAGGCAATGCACACTCCAGTAGTGTCTGCTGCTGTGGATGGGATGCTTACTAGAGGGTTGATATTCTAAACAACTAATTTTTTGGACTGCAGGCAGCATCTTTTTATCCTGAGGCAGAGACCACATCATTTTCTGAACAGACCACAGAACCCTGTTGACAGTTTTGATGGAGAAACGGAAGCGTGTATGACTGGAAAGCCTGCATTATCATACACGCAGTGTTCACTGGCAGCTTTCAAGCAGAACCCACAAGCACTGAATGGTGGGGCATATATTTAAATAATGCCTCAGATGATAGAGAATTATGTCTACTAATATCCACATGAGGAAGGGCCATCTTACCAAAAACTCTCAGCTACCCAGGAGTTCTCCTGACCCCTGTGCAGGCTGACACACAAACAGGATATGCTCCAGAACTCAAGGATAAAATAGCCACCATCCTCTGGCAGCAATTCCAGACTGCTGTGGATGTGTGGTTTATCAGCATCAATCATAATGGCAACGAGCCATGTAAACTCCCCCCAAAAAACTACAGTATAAAATGCATGTACTATGGTGAAGACTTGTGGAGAAGAATCAAGGAGTGAGCTAAAATCCTCTACAACAGCCTTGTGGCACTAATAGCACTGTGGCAGTGAGAGCTCCCTGAGCAATTGCTTCTAACATCAAGAAGGAAACCAGAGGATGGATGAAGATAAGAGGAAAATGCCAACTTGTGAGAATATTAAGCTGGAAGAATGTACCTTGTTAAATCTAACTGTGCTGATCAGGTTCATACTCAAACTCCCAGTACAGAGAGTAGTCATCTTCGTGTTTTTTTCAGATCAGACTCTAATTTGTTCCCCTTTCTTACATTTATTTGAGCTTTCTGAAACCATATGTTTTTAATCTACTCAGACTAAAGCTCACAGAACTGCTCTTGCAAACAGACACTGAAGAACCCAGAGCCAGCTGCAAGCTCTCGTTCTGATGGCTCGAGTTTGAAGATGAGGTATTCTGAGAAAGGAATCACGCTTGTATGGTATCAGCCAGTCTGGGCCATACACCTGGAAAAAGCTTAATTCCTGCCTTCAATACTGTTTCTCACTGCCATAGTAACAAACAAATCAGATGAACAAACAAAAAACTGGCCTTTAGCCGTGCCATGGCTCCGCCTGCGTAGAGACGAGCCAAGCTGTTAGAGGTACTGCATAGCTGGATATTAAAATTTAGCATCATTTCATTTCTATTTCAATAAAAAGGAGAATGCCTGATTCTGCTTATAGTGAAACAAACAATAGAAAGGTCAGTGGAGGAGGATGAGGTTAGCAGAATTTAATTTCGATGGAATGTCTGGACTTGAAAAACACTCAGGATGGATAGAAGAAATTGTGATGGGTAGGAGGACGTAGAACTTTCTTCCCCTGTTATGCAGCACAATAGACGAGATGTTTACTACTCAGTAGACTCTTGCAGACCGCGGCATTTTAGTTTAGAAATAATTTTAAATTGAAACCATGGCTTCCTTTCTAACTGGATTTTTGACCCACCTAGAGGAAGTCCCACCGGTTCCTTGGCTCAGAAATGTGCTGTGCTGGCAGAATGGGGCAGAAGCACCAGTCTAAGCACCAAGTTGTGCAGACTGCTGATCCTCATCAATCCAGCTTTAAAAACGCATCCCATCACTCAGGCTGGGTACTGACCATAGCCAAATGTAGTAGTATTTGATAACCGACTATGTGCTCTTGGTGGCAGCCACTAGCCACATGTATGAACCCCAAACTGTGGGGAGTATGGTGACACTTCTACTCTACATAGACACATTAGGCTGAACAGATCCTCGTCTCCTTGTGCGTTGTTCGTACACTTCTGCACAGTGCTGCCATACACTGCATTTAAAATGGGCACTGCTAAAGCTGAAGCTATTGTGCTTAGGGTGATCAAAGCACACAGTAAAACCAGTGATATTTACCAGCAGCAGGGTAGCCAGATAATGTGCCAAAGAAAGAGGAAAACATGTAATAGGAGGCTTATTTCAGGAAGGTTCTTGGAAAGAACGGTATTTTCTTTCTTTTCTATATATCGAATAGCAGAGTTTTCATATAAAGCACAGATTTCGTAAGTCTCCTGAAACAAGCCACCAAGGAACTGCCTGAAAACAACAGTGAAACAAGAGTGTAAATTTTAAAACAACACCAACTGACTGGATTGGCTGCTCTGATTACCTGTTCTGATGCCAAAAACACTCGTGTCACACTTGCAGAGGTGTGCATGAAGGTGACAGCCCTGCACTGATTTTAATCCTACCACAGTCCACAGTTGGCTTCATTTTCTCATGGAACAAAAAGAAAGAGAAATGAAACTAGAAACCAATTTCACCAGTTTTAAGGCATGAACTGCTGTGCTTGATGATTTTGTGTTACTTGCCATTGCTTCATATTCTGTAAAGAAAGTCCCCATGGAAAGATTTTTGCGGTAAATAAAAACGCTTTTTAGTGGCAGCTAGTTTAGGTATCTGATATTTCAGTAACCTCAGTCCACTCAGAGACTGGCACAGAGGAAGTCTTGTACTTTCATGAAAATGTCTGCCTGGATGATGTCCGTGCAAGAGAGCTTCTCCCAGAGCCTGACAGGCCTTCAATAGTCTTTCCCTTAAGCATCAAATAGCAGTGGCTGCTGATCTTATCTCATCTCACAGATGTGTTAAGCAGGGAACCCCATCAGAACAAGTTCACAGAGAGGTCTTCTAAGCCTACATGGAGGCTTCACACCACATTTCGATACGCTCTGTAACTTCTTCATGTGGTTTTCATGCAAACCACGAGAGAATCTTCACATACAGGAGAAGCATAGGAGAACTGGTGTAAAACATACCAACATAACATCACAGCCTCTGTCCTAGAGATCACAAGCACAGAAACATGGGACATGACGTTTCTGCACATTTCCTGCTCTGATTAAGACACATTATATGATTGACAAAGGAAGACTTAATTATAACCTACATTTCCACAAAGGAACAGAGGAGGCTTGTGACAGTAAAAGATCATTTTCAAGCAAAACGTGTGCTTTTGCAGAGATACCACAAGGGAAGGGAGAAATGTGCCCGAAAATAATGGAAAAAAACACTGCTTTGTGAAAACGAGAATATCCTCTTCTCAGCTGAACGTCATTCTTGACTTATTTTACCTCTTACTGCTGACTCCCTTCCTTTCCTTCTCACAAGGTATCAAGAATTAATGAGACAGAAGTTAAAATACAGGAGAAGATAAAACTGTAACACACCCTATATATTTTATAGATTTACAGTTTATAGACGTAATTTTAAATATCAAGATGAGGATAGAGATTAGTTAAACCTCTCAGCTATCACAGGCTCTTATAAATTTTGAAGACCTCATAGATACCGATAAAGCTACTCGCAGCTAAAACAGCAGGCTAGAACAGCTATAACCCATGGCCACATTTAGGGTAAAACAATTAAAGACACAAATTAAATTCTCCTTCACCATGACACTGAAAAGAAAGCACATCTGTAATATGAACTCATATCATGCTGTCTGTGTCTCTGCATGCCATATTTTTGAATGAAATAAATTATTAAAAGAAAAAAAGCACCTTCATTACTCATTCTTCAGCTGTTGTGCATTAATTCTTGCAATTAAGAATACCGGCTAGTCTAAACACAGTGATTAAAATAGTGCAATAACCGTGTGTCTAAAGAATACCTAAATTTTTCCAGTGCTGACTTGTTTTTTATTCAGTAGTGACACTTAAGAGATATTGTGTCACTGCTGAATAAGTTGATTGCAATTTCTTTTCTACCACATCTTTTTAACTTGAAATTGCATCCTATTTTGAGACTCTAGATCTATTGATCAATATAGGTTTTTGGTACACCTTTTGTGCAAAGAAATGCTCAAGTTAAGTGTTTTCTAACATGCTTAAACTATAGTGATATTGATTAAACAAAGTTTGTAAGGCAAACACAAGCAACTGTGCTTTAACAGGTAAACTTTGAATTTAAGTCATGCACAAAGGCAGGTCAATGCAAAAAATGCACTTACCTGGTATGTAAACTGCACTTCACTTGGCGATTTACCTAATTTTCCATTGATGTTAACTTCAATTTGGCCTTGTTTAGGTTCATCCATTCTTCCAACTTGACACACAATCCTAGTGAGAAATAATAAAAAATCTAACTTTACCTGTCAGCAGTAACAGCTGCAATACAAATGCAAGGTACGTTAGCTACCACAGATGCTGTCAGCAAAAACACAAACTTTGCTTTATCCTACACAAGGTACTTGAGCTCTGGCTCAGATTCCCGCCAAAACAACCCAAGAATATTTTAATCTTATATCTATATGGAGTAAAAGTGAAACCTGAACAATGCACACAGCAACTACTTAGCAGACTTCTTAGCAGAAGACTCAAATTCAGTCCAGAAGTCAGAGATGAAACTGTCTGAACCCACACAAGGTTTTCATTGTACCTGGCTGTGTCAAAAAACCCAAAGACACCCCCCACCCCGCACAGACCTTGATGCAAGAATCAATCAGCTATCTTATACCTTTGTGTATTTTAGCTGCTAATACTTTTGTTGTGTATCCTATCTCCCAGCTTTAAGCTACTGCATTTTCACACCTACGATCAAAATCCCTTTAGAATTACTGTTCTCTGAAAATAAATCCTCAGATAACCCACACAAAATCGGAGGTCAAGGAATAGTGGAGGAGAAAACATCCTGCGTTAACCCCCACTGCTGCTGAGGGATAGCTGCAATGCTTAAATTTATGTTTCCAACAGGTGACCTGCAGAATATAACCATGAAAATGCAACAAAGATTCGACACACTTGAAAAGTGGGACAAATGCTTAATGGTGAGCTGATAATACAGTAAGGTAAGTTAGATATGCATGCACATATTGTTTGCAGCCTATGCAGGCAGTTTCATATACAGGACACACCCTAGGAATCACTGTTCATTTCCTTCATTCTTTCTCTCCTTGGATTATTGTTCGTCTGTAAGCAATGAACAACTTCATAAAAAAAATAGAAAAAAAAACCAACAACTCAACTCCCAAATTACTGAGTATAATGTACTTAAATTGGGACTTATAATAAAAGGATTGTCAAGTCCCCTTGCAGATCACTCCAGAATTTTCTGCCTGGGTACTGGCAAATGGACAAAATTCTCTAAATTCTTGCATGTCCTGGCATGTGTCCGGCTGCCTGAGTCTGTTCCTCATCATCTCTACTGTATTATTGGAAGTTGTATCTTCTTGTCAGGCAGAAACAGGAAATGGTGCCTTTGGAAGAATTTCTACCATATGTCAAGCTAGGGAAAGCAGTCGGGGGCCGGGCTGGGGTGTGTGTGTGGGGAGCGCGGCAGCGCCGTTAGCAGGGATTTTAATTGAGAAAAGCTCCCTTCCATCCCCTCCCCAGCACTGGCACTGCCTCCCTTCCCCCATGTTACAAATGGAAAACTACAAAGGATGAGGACACGACTTCTCCAAGGCCGACAATGAAATCACAGCAGAGCCAGCAAGCAGCCTTCAATGCCTTAAAGACTGCTGTCCATGAAGGAACACCTCCTAAAAATGACTGGCTTTTTCCTGCAGGAAGGATAGGGCAGCAAGACTAGGCGCTTCTTCTCCTTCTTCTTTTTTTTTTTTTTTTTAATTTAATAAAAGATGTAATAATAAAACAAAAGAATGGAAGAAGATAAAGATGCAAAATTACAGATACCCATTTAAAGATTTTGAATAACTTCTTTTTCAGGGCTTCCCTAATGGAGAACATCCTTCAAAACCCCCTAATTTGTTGGTAAATTACATTATGCAAGTTGCATTTGTTCTCACCCATTACCACACTGGCAGAGCTTAGGAAACCAGTAATGTTGCTATGATACAAGGAACCAGTCATCTCAGTTCTGGCTCCTTTCCATGTATTTAAAAATACCAGAAAGCTTTAGAAAAAGCCAAGAGGCTGGGGAAATTCTTGTAAGGCTACACTGGGATTCAATGCAGCTTGTGCAACACTGAAAATAGGGAATGGGGAAAGATGGCTAAAAGGGAGTTGGGAATTTTGTGGATAGTGATGCGTGTGTAAACGGGATTGATGGTGATGGATTTGGGAAGCAGTAGGAGATACACAGCTGTATATATATTCTTAGGTCTTTGGGGCCTGGGAAGCTGCTAAATGCATGATCCACAAACTGACTAAAGACAAAGCTTTTTCAAAAGCTAAAATAAAATCACTTAGACATCTTTAAAATCTCTTTCAAAACACCTTAGAAATAGCAAAAAGTTGCTGTATTAAACTTTAAAATGACCAAAGGGAGAGAAAGCCAAGGTTTTAACTGCAGTTTTAAATATCAAAAGTGAATGAAAGAAAAATCACACTGCTTAAAATACATCATTACTATTATATTACTACTGAACCTTTATGCTACCCTTTTTTATCACCTACTATCAAAAGGGTATTTCCCTTTTGAAATTAGATGCTTGATATAAACTGTAGTAAACACCTAGACACCTAGAAGGATTTAGGCACCCTGCTTTTACTTTTGGTGCTGCTTAAGAGCGCGACAAGTAATCCACAAAACATCTACCAACCTGCTTAGGCAGCTCAACATCCATGGACTTGTTGGCTCTGCAGTGAAACTTAGTCATTTAAAGCTACACCAAAACTCAGGGCTCCCTCCCTGCCCCCAGGAAAGAAACTGTGTGGCTGGACTGTAACAAAAAGAATTAAGCTTCCTCTTGCTTTGCCTACTTTCCCATAAATCTTGTATGCTTGGCTGCACCGTGGCTGAGATTTAGCAAAGATTTTAATGGCTAGATGCACACCTATGATGCTTTTAATTTAAAAACTCATAAATAGTTTTGAGACATCTGCAGTAATAGTTTATGAAAGCTTTTCAAACAAAT
Organism: Anseranas semipalmata; assembly: GCA_013399115.1. NCBI lineage: Eukaryota > Metazoa > Chordata > Aves > Anseriformes > Anseranatidae > Anseranas > Anseranas semipalmata. Next base: position 79,875 of record VXAA01011783.1, read on the forward strand.
AAAAAGTCAATCAATCAGAAGCAGGAGGGTAGCATGCTATCATAAATTTGTTGCTGTATTAGAATCTGTAACAATTTTAAATAAAAACTTGGACATGTTAATATGAAATACTGCACATATAGTGCACTAGTTCTTTCTTCTATTGATAATTTCTTATAACCACAGGAATGTCTTATTCTCCTGAAGATACACAGAAGTTCCTTTTTTTTTTTTTTTTTTTTTTTAAAATTTTGTGAAAAATGTCCAGTGATTACCTTGTGGAAACAGAGTAGAATTCCTCTTTGAAAATACATTCCTTGTCTGCCACCGTTACATTTTTTACATCTTCTGCTTTTATTCCCAAATTAGTTCCCATTATGGTCAAAAGAATTCCACCACTTAGTGGTCCAGTTTTTGGCTCAATCTGTGTTTTCATGCAGGAAAGTAAAAAAAAAAAAGTCAAAATTAAATATTGCAGTGACCATGTTGCTCTTCCATATTATTTAAAGCTACTTTGACTTACCAGCACTTAAAATGAAAAAGATGTTTCTTGGAGGACCCGCATAAAAACTTGCTATGTACCCTAACTTTATAATGTTAATTACTCATTTGTGAGCTCAGAACCAGTATTCATCAGATGCAGATTTCGTGTCTGCTGTGGCAGACTATTATGTACAAAATTCTTGCCTGGTGTTTACTCTGTTTTAAGTTTGCTTCCTCCACCAAAGCACTGTGATTTTGACAAGCAAACAGACCGAGCTCCTCTCACAACCATTCCACTGAACTTTTCCAGCCTTTTTTTTTTTTTTTTGATGTGGTTTTCTCCCTTTAGGTTCACTTCCAAACAGTGCACATTCTAAACACAAAGCGGTGCCCCAAACATTTTCTTCAGAAGTTTCTGTAGTCCCCTGGTCTTCTTTACTGCATCAGCTGGTAGGATGCTGCAGTACATGGGTACTTTGCGATTAAAATGAGGACTGAAAAAATCCTTGAAAAACCTGAAAAAGACTTCTGAGGTTAAAATATGGCCCCAAAGGGCATTTGAATTTTTAATTAAAATACTCTACTATTCTAAGTAGTTCTAAATATTTTTTGGGGACACTAACCCGCTTTGCCGTATAATATATAGAACACATCCAGCAAGACCTTTTCAGGTGTTCAGCTTTGGAGGGCTGCAAGTTTATTATCAGGAAGGGGGAGACTGCACAGTCCGAAATGCAGCAATTGGAGGCCAAACAAATACATCTTCTGAAAATCTGGATGTTACTGTCTGCTGAGTTTCTTGGATCTAAGTCATAAGCAAGGCTGAGCACAGGCATGTGGCTGCTCCTGCTGCCTGCTGCCCAGTTGAGCTCCAGAATCACTTGCTCTATTTTCCCACTGTTCCAAATTACTAGAAGTGTATCCTTTGCCCATGGCCATCCCTTTGCACTCAATGCATAAATAAAGTAGGCGAAAAATGACCCAGCAGTGTCTGTAGCTGTTTCCAAATATTTTGCTCAAATCTGAGCCTAACAAAAGCTCTGAAAGAACTAATATATCACAACATTGTTAGTATTTAACCAGTAATCATGTACAAACTGTATCACTTTTATTTTTCTTTGCTTTTCTTTTCCTTCCCACTCACATCATCTTTATCAGGGCACAGGCATTATACAAGAATTCCTCTCTACACTTTCTGTCAAGATTTCAGGATATCCGCCTGCCTTGGCAGACTTCAAATGTTTACCTGCCATTTCTTCTCAAAAATAGCATCACAGCCAATTTCATCCATCGTGCTACCATTCTGGCTGTACCCACACTGTATCTCTAGCTGCGTAGCCTCAGGAGATTCATCGTGTCTCTGCCAGTGCAAGGCACAGGTTTCAGACTTAAACCGTTACTGCCTTATTCGAGTGAAATATCCCCGTTACAACTCTTGGCCTCTGTCATATCACTACTGGATTTTGTGATAGCTGGGGATATGTTCTTATCAAATGGTGTGTGTGGATTTCAACATCCTGATGCCACTGTCACAGTAATTTAGATGTGCCCAGTGGAAGTATGTATCTAGACTGTTTTCTAGGTGATTATGCCCAGAAAAACAGCATTTGGTTTGTTGTCGAAAAGCAACTGTTGAAAGCAGATGAGAGTTTATCGCTTCTTCCTTGGCTGCTGGTCCACCAAGGTGGAACAAAGCTCTTCCTTCAACCCAGGGGGATGCTCCCACCATGGGCCCACTGCCCAGTGAAAGCTGTGCATGTGGCCTCTCTGACTTCTCACATCCAACTTCTACAGCCTCGGGTTGCATCCCAGCGGGGACTGGAAAGTATCACTGACACCCAGAAAACAAATCGTGATGCAGAAAGAACCTCCTCTCTTATTAAATGCTATTTATAAGGTCTAGTTTGAAGCCTTTTAATAAGCCTGCTAAGCGCTTGTATTTGAGTGCATGGTGATCCTCCTCTATAGACTTATTCCAGGTAGAAGAGACTTTGAGAGAGCAGAAAAGCCCATGCTTATTCCCAAGCACCAAGTGCCATGCTTAAGTGTACGCTGCTAGCCTGGCTTATAGCACAGTCAGGACATGGCTTAAAAACCAATGAGTCTCAAAGACTCCATTCAGTCTCTTTTATTGTCACTCTTTCCAAATCTCTCACACACATCACTACTGGCATTATTTCCATGCAGCTATTTCAGAGGGTTACTTAACACCCTAGGAAAAAAAAAATGCCTTTCAGTATGAGCTTGCTTGGATGCTTTCTGCTGAAAAATAATGCACTGGTAGGAGAAAAAAAAAAGCAATCTTACGCGAGTGATTTCTGGATGAGGACACGTGTTGGTGGAAGAAGCACGACAGAGCTTATCATATACACACTTGCTCGGCTTGCCATCTTCTTCACACCAGACACACTTGTAGTCTTGATGGGCCGCGAGGCACAAACTGCAGTCGCTTCGCCCGTAAGAGCAGTTGTACAGGGTCACTGAAATAGGAATGGAAAATACACTTAGACATTTCCCTCTGTTTCAAGGATATTCAGTGCATTATAGAAGGAAAACTAATCATATGTACAAAGACCCCTGTTGCTCAGCTTGGTCATGTGAAGAACATACTGTGTACTGAACCCCTGAATGCTGCTAGTAGAAAATATTATTATTTGCTGGACAGAAAACTCTCAAAACTATCCATGTGCAGAGTACAAATAAGCTGTCAAGTAGAACCCAAACACAGTTTTGTCACTCAGGCTTTGTCAAAACACTTGAGCACAAAGTCCTTTCTTTGACCATCCTCAGTGAACCTGGCTGTACGACTGCTTGAAGACCAGGTCTGACAAGCAGGTCCTCCTGGTGCACCAGAAGCCAGACACGGAAAGCTACAAACTCCCCGTGGGTGTCACTGGAGACAGACATCAGCTGGCATGGGACCCCTGCCAGTCACGTATTTAAAAGAAGAGAGCTGCCTTTGTTGGCTGTTTCCAGGACATTTGGGCCTTTCCAAACTCACCACTAAAACCCGAACCGAATATAAAGTCAACACTTCATGAAGTGTTATCCTTTGTCCAAGTTAATACCTCTTTGTTTCTCCATTCTTCTCCATTTTCTCACTTTTGTTTTCCCCTTTGCCTGGAGTTGCCACCCTGACGTACACCTTATTCCTTCTGCAGTGGGGTTAATCCCAGTTCTTTGGAACAGTCACGCCTCTCGTACCGGTGAACGAAGCACCAGCTGTCCCATACACTAAGCTTATTTTGGCCCCGTCAATCTCTAGTGTGATGCACAGTCACTGAACAAAATTAATTTTCCCAAATGGATGCAAAGCTTGAGACATAGCTGGTGGTTCAGCACCATAAGGAAAGCCTAGCCTTGCAAGAAAACATTTGGAGATGCACTTGATAGCTAGCCCAGAAGAAACAGACTGAAAAGATGCCACACATTTCTCTGGGGGAAGCATGCATGCGGCACAGATTGTTCAGCACGTGAGTGCTGTGCTTCCCTGGCAGGTGAGCTGGTTATCATAAAGACAGGGAGCTTCTTGTTCCCTCCTTTTATGCTGCTTCTCTGTACCTTTTGGCTGCCCTATTTTTCTGGCCACGCAGCCTCACCCTCTGTCACCAAGGCTCTGGCACTTGTTGAGTCTTTTTGTAAATCAGCTTAACTTACCAGAAGAGCAGAAAACTATCCAGGTTTCCTCCTGTGCTCTTTCAAGTGTTAAATGTGCTCGCAGATGGGAGTGGGGAGTACACGACAGAGAATCAACATCTCCCCTTTCCAGCGGCCATTAGCTGTTTTAGCTCATTAAGTCTCAAGAAATGGTACCCTTAGTGACATTGCTTTTTCCCCAAGGAGGTTCAACCTTACAGATGCAGTAAGCAAACCGACACAAATGGAGATGACCAGAGGTGGGTAAGAGAGATTGGGATAATCTCTCTGAGATTGCATGTGGTAAAGGCCATCAAAAATGTCTATTTAAAGAAAGCTTTTATTCTCAGAGGAGCAGGACTCTAGGAAGGACACCAGCAAAACCACCCTCCAGTCACTAACATTTCAATGCACGTGATATCCTCCTAGACAACAGCAGCAGCAGCTTTTAAAATCTAATTCTAAGAGGCTGCCATGTCAGATTCTTACTGAAATGAAAAAGTAAAATGATAATGCTGGCTTTCTATTATTTTCCAGCAGTGCCCTTATTCCCTTGCTAGGTCTGAACAATTATTACAGATGCCCAAAATTTCACTACAGTCTTTCTGCTATTTGCATGAGAGCATACAACCTCATAAGGGCAGTTTTTTCTCTAAATGCTACATATTTAAAAACCTTTGCATTCAGTTTCACAGTTACACTCTTTAGTAGCAAAACATGTTTTTATTCTTTCCCTTACTCTGAAGAATTAATGCAACAGTGAAGACTGCTTTAACCCTTCTTATATCTAATCAGCATATCCACTTGTTATCAAGCAGCTTTGCCAGGACATACTCAGACAAGACATCGCTGGAGGTGTACGCAAAGCTGAGAGACTTTGGCATTAGTATCAATGAGTCAATGAGAAAAAGCGTGCATTTGATTCAGCTCTGGTCTTAAATTTACAAAGAAACAATGAACATGAAGTAGGAGTTGCATCATTTGCTTCATATACTGAGCACATCAATGTGGAAGTCACTGAGTTAACAAACATAGCTCAGGCAATAATTTTCAACAGTTTGTGTGTTAACTTTTCACTCTCTGCGTTGGATGGGAATGTGGTGATGGGGAAAAGTACCAGACTGATAGCCCTAGTACATTAGTTTTGTTTTATTGATGGAAGAGACAGCACAGGCAGCAGCAAGGAAGAATTTCCTTATGTCCCCACACCAACTTGCTTTCTTAATCCAGCACTCAGAAAAGCTGCTACTGCACAGGAACCTCAACACGCAATATTGTTAAACAAATCTTTCCTTCTTCCCTTTGCCTTCCTAAACGCTACATTACCCACCCACACCGACACATGGCCACCTAGCAAAGCACGGCAGTACGCCTACTGAGTCACTTTGTTGTACTTCATTGGCTGGAGAGGGATTTTCATTCCATCCCTCCGTAAACAATGTTAGCACTGCAATGTCTTGACGTCCCTCACATCCCGTTGCAGAGAAAGCTACAGCCTTAAAGCATTAAACACTCCCCTTGTTCACTGATCAGCTCATTAAATGTACCAGCAGCAAGCCACTCATTAGATTCAGACTCTTATCCATCACCTTGAGACACCAGCTGTGAAATCATTGATAAAAAGGACAAAGGATAAAAGGGATATATTGGATTTCATACCGTTCAGCACCCTGATGGCTCGAGATGTAAAAGCGCTATCGTAACTTACTATTCGCTAAGTGTCAGACAAAGGGTTCTTTGACTGGCAGGTTCAAAGGTGCTTCTCAGCAGCAACCATATACCCAAAGTCAATTATTTTCAAGATGCATAAAAAACACTATGCTCTGGATTTCATATGGCAAGGAAATTTTAAAGCAGGAGAGAATTTGGATTAAAAAAATCCTTTATAATAAAAAGAGATGAAACATCTGTTGATAATTTTTCAATTCCCCTCTTGCAAGGGTTCTATATTTTGATTCCAATGATAACCTTTCTTTAATAATTTATCTGCTACTTTTTTTTTTTTTCCCAGACTGGGAAAAAGACGTTGGGAACATTCAGTCAAAATTCTGCAATTTTAAACACCACAGCCTTTAGAATGGAAATGAAGACATTGTGAGACTGCAATATGACCTCCCTATATCATGCATGCCAGGTCCTCTTTTAAGTGCTTTCATCACTGCACAAAAAGCCATAGGGAAAATCTTCTAAAAATATACTTTTATGCTGCCAATACGAAGGGGATCAATTTAAGTATTGTACAGATGGAAAAATATGGTCTGAAGATTTAATCTGTAGGGGAATTTACTGGGGGGTAGTATTAGTTTTCCTGATGTTGACTCATCACATGAGTATTAAGTATGTTGCCTCGCTGTTTTTCCAAGATCGTGCCTTAAACATCAGTCCAAAGAATTGCCAGGCAGGTCCCAGTTCCCAGATACTGCTCCACTGATTTTAATGGAGCTTTCTCACCTTAGCTCTGGACTAGACCCACAGACATAACTGCTTCGTCATTGTAGGTTGAAAGAAGTAAAAATAAATAAATAAGTGATCTATATCGGAGTCCAAGTCTTTATTTGTGCTATATACTAAATATACTTTTTGTTGCCATAGAAATAAATGAATAAAGTAATGAGATGGAAGCACACGGTGTATTGCTGACTGCCAGCAGAAACAAAGATTGCCGAAGCTGCCGCTCAGGAGCTGAGACAGCTGAAAGTGCAGACTTGAGGTGAAGTCCAGACGAGTGGCCGTAAGAAAAATCACCTTTCTGCTATTGGAGGGAGCAAGTTCATTGCAGCTTTTGGAGAGTGTGGAAGGAAAATAGCCATTTAAAAACCTAACTGCTAAATTATCCTTGAACTGTGAAGCTTTGCTATTAGCATTGCCTTTCAGAGCAAAATCAAACTTGAAAATACTGGTAACATCTTCAAAATTGCCCTTAATACATAAAATACTGGTGTTTAATTCATGAGTTCAGTATTAATAACTTCCGATCTGTCAGATTTGATTGTTTTGCCAAATCCAGTAAAACCTAGAAAGGTAATATTCTTATCTATGACTACAAAATCATAAATAGATTTCTGCTTACTGTAATTTACTGCACCTGGGCCAGGGCAATCCCAAGCACAAATACAGGCTGGGTGGTGAATGGACTGAGAACAGCCCTGATGAGAAGGACTTGGGAGTGTTGGTTGATGAGAAGCTCAACCGGCAATGTGCGTTTGCAGCCCAGAAAGCCAAGCGTACCCTGGGCTGCATCAAAATAAGCGTGGCCAGCAGGTCAAGGGAGAGGTGATTCTCCCTCTCTACTCTGCTCTTGTAAGACCTCACCTGGAGTACTGCGCTCAGCTCTGGGGCCCCCAGCACAAGAAGGATGTGGACATATTAGAATGAGTCCAGAGGAGAGCCATGAGGATGATCAAAGGGCTGGAGCACCTCTCCTATGACGACAGGCTGAGGGAGTTGAGGTTGTTCAGCCTGGAGAAGAGAAGGCTCCAGGGAGACCTTATAGCGGCCTTCCAGTACCTAAAGGGGGCCAGCGAGAAAGGTGGGGAGGGGCTCTTTGTCAGGCAGTGTAGTGATAGGACAAGGAGTAATGGCTTTAAACTAAAAAAGGGTAGATTTAGATTAGATATTAGGAAGAAATTCTTCACTGTGAGGGTGGTGAGGCAGTGGAACAGGTTGCCCAGAGAAGCTGTGGATGCCCTATCCCTGGAAGAGTTCAAGGCCAGGTTGGATGGGGCTTTGGGCAACCCGGTCTACTGGAAGGTGTCCCTGCCCATGGCAGGGGGTTTGGAACTAGACGGTCTTCAATATCTTTATCAGTAATCTGGATGTGGGGATCAAGTGCACCCTCAGTAAGTTTGCAGACGACATCAAGTTAGGTGCACGTGTTGATCTGCTTGAGGGTAGGAAGGCTCTGCAGGAAGATCTGG
>VXAA01011783.1:88167-99006 GCA_013399115.1 Anseranas semipalmata
CTCAGGGGAGACATTACCACTCTCTACAGTTACCTTAAAGGAGGCTATAGCGAGGTGGGGATTGGTCTATTCTCCCAAGCACCAAGTGATAAGACAAGAGGAAATGGGCTTCATTTCCACCAGGGGAGGTTTAGGTTGGATATTAGGAAAAAATTCTTCACTGAAAGAGTTGTGAAGTATTGGAACAGGCTGCCCAGGGAAGTAGTTGAGTCACCATCCCTGGAGGTATTCAAATAATGTACAGATGTGTTGCTTAGGGACATGGTTGTAGACCTGGTGGTAGACTTGGACTTGATGGTCTTGGAGGTCTTTTCCAACCTAAATGATTCTATGATTCTATTCTATGATCTTTAAGGTCCCTTCCAACCCACCACTCTATGATTCTATGATAATTAAGCTCCCTTTAATCCCATATTTTGTACTTACCCATCAGTTTGCTGTCAATCTTGACCTTGTCTGTTCTTATGGATAAATTAAGTTGTAGGGTTTCATTTGCACTATAGGAGAACTGAAAAAGACAACACAATGGAGATACTAATTGTGCAAGGTGAATTTCTTACCTTATGTGGTACTCAGTAATCAAAACTGTGAACATTTTAGAAACTATCCAAAACCATAGGGTCTTTTTTCACCTTGGCCAAATATATTTATAGAAAAAATGTTTTAATGAACCTAATCCTTCACAATCAGAATTTTCAAGTACCACAGGAGAGCAATATCTGAATACCTATTTTTCATTAATTTAATTTACATTTGGTTATAAGTATCCAAGCAGCTAGGGTACTGTTCAGTGTCAGTAAATATAGCTGCTGACCCTGCTGAGTTCTCCCTTCCCACACCATCTGGCCCCATTATTTCTGTGGCCATGGCAGGCACACATCACACAGAGGGGAAACCTCTTGCATCTTCTGCTGTGCAGCCCCCTCATTATAGCCAAAGCACAAGGTTCGCATGCTCCAAGACATAGGCTTCTGCTCAGGTTGAAAGACAGCAGCAATAATAACAGGTGGGAAAGAAAAACAGCAAGGAAAATATAATGGCTTTATAAAGGAAATTATTTGTGCTAGACTCAAATGCTGCATAAATGTTAATTAGTTCTCAAAACCACTCTCTTAGCAAGCTGATACGACATAAAGGTTAAAGTCAGCATAACATTTGTGAGTTTAACTTTGAACATGGTAGACTTTTTTTGAATACTATTTCCTTTCTCTGTAAATAAACCAGAGTGAAAGACGCACAACTAGTAAGTAGCCAAACAACAACATACTATTACCATTCCCATTTTTACAGATGTAAAACCTGTGCCATGGGAAAGATAATTAATTGGTGTGTGGAGAGGGAGAACTCTGATATTCTCATCTTTTATCCTCAATGATTTCACCAGATTGCATAAAAAGTGGAGAATAAATGAGTGACGGTCCCACATTCCTCCAAGGACAGTTCAGTGAATCCATGGATTGCATAGATAAAGAAATGTAGGATAAAGATCCAGGGCTTTAAGGAGAGACCCCAGGAACTCTGAACCAAAGTTCCTGCTTTTGACTGCTACCACCAAAGGAGAATCTCCAGCAGAGATAATGTTCTTCTCTCAGGGGAACCAGTATGACATACTTCCAGACACATGTGTATACTGGAATAGGACTATAAGAACAGAATATATTCGGTAGGCAAACATATTTTTGCATTTACCTCTTTACTCATGAATGAAAATTTTCCTTCTTCTGATTCCTCAACAGGAGCTTCAAATTCAAATTGGCTGTTTCCAACCACAAATTTTTTACCCTATGGAAGAGAGAAGTTCAGCTTAGAATTTTTACAGCATCACCAAGTGCAATAAAATATCACCAGACAGTACACTGTTCAGCACTGGAAGTAATAAGATCAAATGGAGAAGGCTAACCAGTTAAAGTCGTCACCTGAAAACAAACCTAGTGAAACATCCAGCCAGCGCAATCTGCTGCTTTGCTGCACCCCTCCAACATTCCCTTAAGGCACAAGCACCCGAGCAGTACAAATAAAGCAAGAACACATCTAGCACTTGGTTTCAGGGAGCACTAAGGAAAAGCCAAGACATGTGAAAGCTGGATGGCTTCACACATCAGATGTGTCATTAGCAGAACTGCGTGAGTTCTGCCCTTTAAGGTTTTCTCTGTGGGGATTCTGGGTAGAGCAGGAATGCAAGAATTACACAGGAAACAGGAACGAACATCTCTTGGACCTTGCTACCTTTGTTTTTCCTGCTTCACCAAGACTCCAGCTGTGTTTTCACAAGATGGTCTTTGATGGCAGCACCAGCTTAAGGGTATTCCTGCCTCCTACAAACCTTTTTCCCCTCTCTTCTCCCTATGTCCCAAATCCATTCATTCCTGCCCCTAGGCTGTAGCACATACCAACCTGAGCAGCACTGGCAAACTCTCAGCACGGCTGTTTTCAATCTAGGGACCAAGCTAGCTAAAAAGCAAAACGCCTGACATTGTTTCTGTGCTGGGCCAGTCTCCCATCCTGTCCGACAGAACAGCTGCCCAAATAGTTTTGCTAGAAGAACCACAGAAAGAAACAAGTGGCAAGGATGTTTTTAGACAGTATTGGTGGTAAAGACTTAAGAAAGCAGAGCCCACAAGGCTACAAGACCACCTTCACCTTTGATGCTTTCTAGGCCTCGCTTTCAACCCGAACCTCTTGAATCTCAGAGCATATGGCAAAAAAATGCTTGGTAACTTGCTTCCTCTTTCCTGCTCCAAGGGTTAGTAAGTCTCCCACTGCTGTTATCTAAACCTTGCACATGAAGGAAGTAGATCTTACCCCGTTTATTTGTAGCTACTTCTTCAATGCTGGCATCAGTGGTAACTCACAGACCAGGTTTATCTGATCAGCGCAGTGGAAACTTTTCTTATTGCCTCTTCGCTGTGACAGTTTGTGTAGTGTACACAAAAGCCCATCAAGGTTTGAGGCTGAGGAGAAGCACGCACCTAACCGGGCAAACGACCCGACTCCAGTCTCTCAGAGGTTAATGTTACAGAGGGAAACAGACCTTTTACCTCTTCCTCCTCAGAAGCTGCATACAGAAAAATGAGCTGCTGAGCTCTGGAAAGGATTTTCTACAAGTTTTAGAGCCCATTCTGTTTTACAGAAAATGTCTACATCCACGTTTTAAAGCACCTTGCAAATCTCTTTTTTGAAGAACACTGCCTCACTTTCCCTATTCTACATTTCAATATATCATATCTTTTTAAAAGTGTTCGAATTCTGCTGCTGCTGCTGTGTAAAGCTTTCCCACATGCTTAACAGACCATGTAGGAAGAAGAGGTGACCTTCGGTGTGCGTGATGGCTGCCACCTGGAGTGAATGGAAGTTAGGAGCAGCAATGCTAGGCTCTCTAGCAGAAGGCCACAGAGCTCTATTCAGCAGCCTGGGTGCTAGAAGAGACATGCAGCAAACACTGAGAAGCAGGTTATACATCAGACACGCATGGCAAAGACAAATTCAAATGGGAAGTTACTTATAACTAAAATCTTCGGAGTGCTAATAAGGTTATCTTGATGGTGGTGCATCTGTCTCTTCTACTGTGCCAGTCTTTCAAGGACTCAGCTGGAGAATGTCTCTTAGAAGCTACATGCAATACCACTGATCAGTATTAAACTTTCCGTCAGTGCCTCTTAGTTGCTTGTTCTGGATGTGGTTATTCCCAAGACAACAACAACAGCTTGGATTTACTTCTGCTTTCTAGTGAAATTCTTTCAGGGGAAGGAGGGTCAGAAGAACAGCCAACAGCTTATCTTCTTATAGTCTATTTGCCTCCAGCAAAGGCTCTCATGACGAGATTTATTCATTGTACTGTAAGTGTTCACAAGTTAAGAGGCATATACAAAAACTGTGAACTTATTCTTCTACCCTGAGTTCTGCAACAGCAGTTTCAGAAGCTATCCATATCACCTACTCACTGCGGTAACTAAGCCCAAACCTGAACTGCTAGTCTCCATTTACAAATCGAGATGCTTACATGCATGATGCTGGCTAGTGCACTTACCCATGATTAGGTAGGCTGTGCATGCTCTTCTAAACAAAGCACAGATTAAACTAAGATAATGGAGCTAGTAGTTCAAAGTAACAACAGCACATTCATTTTTTTTGCTGATCACCTTTTTCTAAGCAACAATGTAGGCAAGGAAAATAGGAGGAAAACCAATATATACCAATGTCCTAATCAACAAAGACCTTAAATGTGCTCATGGCTGCACGACTGCTACCTCCAAACACACTGTAATGTCCAGGATGTCCTATGGCAAAATCATCCATGTGAGAAGCTACATCCTATTTTGCATCTGGGCTGTCGGCCAGCCCCTGTAAAAGATCTGTCCATACTCTTCTCCTGAGCTACCCTGCCCTCCATGAGAAGTTTCCCAAACACTGAGTGTAGATTATGCCGTTACTCAAATGAACTTTCAGTAAGCGAAGTTATTGCTTCAGATAATATGACTACATAGGAACGAGTGCCTCTACGATTACAAGTATTTCATTTATTTGTCTATTTTCACATGTCCCTAGAGGTCTGTGCATACAGCTGTAGGCACTGGGTGGGCCTCTTCATGTCCTGGCACTGAAGGCATTATTATTTTGATGTAAAAATATACCTCTGTACCAGGATACATGGGGCTGCTCCCATGACAGAGATGATGTTTCCACTTGTCTCTCACCTAAGAAAAATTATTCTGACATCACTAGACACTCATTTCTCTCCAGTGTCTTTCCAGCCTAGGGCCTATACATTCATCTAACTTCTTACAGAGACTTGAATTCCATGTAAACCTTCCTGTGTTCCAGTTGAATAAATGCATAGTGATCTGGTCTGTAGGCAAACTGTTAAATGTTGCTATCCTATGACAAAGCATTCAAATCCTCAGTATGTTTCTGGCTTTGTTAAATGTAATTGATACCTCTGAAAAAAAAAAGGGCAGAGGCATTTTCTTTCTCTTTACTATTAGTTCAGAAAGATTGAAGTGCTTATTCACAGAATGATAAACTAGACGAATGAGATTAGCTTTTCAGGTTTTTTCTGCTGTTTCTTCTTCAAGGAAAAGAGTCCTCTATTAGGCAAATTTGGCACATCTAGATTATGCATCTGTCCTGAATTTGTTCTCAAGAGAGAATGGACTCTTCCACTTAGATCAAGTGAGCAAGGAAAGCTTTTCCTCTTGTATAGAAACCAGTTTGTCAGCTCTTCACAATGCTAAGCCAAAGAAACTGGAGTGAATTCTCCGCAATATGTTCCCATTTTTTGATTTAAATGCTGCAGCTAAGTGTTGTATGGCACTTCTTGCACATAGCATGAGTCAGATCAGACTCGTGGCTCACCCAGCCAGATGTCCTGCCAGTGACCAGTCACGGCCATCTCAGAAAACAGATAAAATTCACCTATTTTTTTTTTACGTTTTATATTTTAACATCTTCAAACAAAAATATTTATTTTTTAATATATGCTTGTATAGCACTACATACACAGCATGGTTTTGATATGATTGCAGTATTTATGGGTTACTTTTTAACCTTATATGACCACACTTCTCCTTATATTGTTGTTATACTCCAGTCCTGCTCACCCTTTTCTTTCCCTTAGCAGGCATAGGAGAGGTGATAGGAAGACTTTGTAAGACATACAGTACTTCAGTTTGGCAAGGGAAAAAAAACCTCGAAAAACATGAGCCTTTGTTCAATTGATAGATGGCTTGTGGTTTAAGCAATCAATACAATCCAGCATACCTATCATCAATTTGTATTCACATGAAGACAACAGAAACAAAAAACAGAAACTAAGAACAATACTTGAGCTATCACCTAAAGAAGTGTTTTTTAAGCTTTGATTTTATCAAACTAACACTAACACTTACGCATTGTCCAGGTGATAGAACAATTCAAAACTTGGAGTCAAATTCTGGCTTGTTAGAAGCCTTGTAATTGACTTTCTGGAAGCAGGTAGTGAGAAAGAGAAACCTTTGCTACAACTGGGAAAACACCTGATCTTTTGGTTTGATGGTTAAAAAAAAAAAAGAACAAAATATGATTTTATCCAAACTAAAAACATGTAATTTCTGACTGCATTTTTTTGTTTGAAAAGTGAAAAGAGAATTAAGCACATTGAATGATGTGATGTTAGAACACCAGAAAGCAAATATTTAATTAGAAAGAGATATGAAACATTCAGACTTCCTAAATCTCCTCTCCTCTCATTAGCTGAAAAATAATTCTCAAGGTGTTTCACGAGGTCCACCTTACATTCTTTAAAACAAAAGTCACCTAGTAGTTACAATATTTTGCCCGTTTCTGATCTGTCTTTGTGATGACTTCACATTTAGAGACCCTACCACAGCAATCAATATTATATCAAACTTAAATGTGTAGCTCTTTTCCTTCTTTAAGAAGAACCATGAGCAAAATCACCCAGGAATACAGAAACTAATGCCTTAAGAGTGGGTGTGGCTGGAGTTTAAGTGGAATTCAGGTGACAGCTAGCTTCGAATTAATCTGCTTACCTGATAATAAGCTAGATGTCTTCCTTCAAAATACACTGTTGTTCGGTACTCCATAGGTATTATTGGTGGGCTGGGGTTTAGAAACTGCGGGCATTCTTCTTCCTGGGGAGATAAACATTTTATACATTATTCAAAATAAAAGTCTTATCACAACAAGCTCCGATGGCCTTTGGACAATGGAATGATTGTTCTAAAGAACTTCATGCTTAAAATACAGTGACAGATTTGATTACACCCTTTCAAATTAGACATGCTAAAAATGACTACAGCATATGTCAAAGCTGTGGGTGATTATCTTTCCCAGCCCTGAAATCCTGTTCCTCCCATTGAAGCAAAATAGTAAAAGGAACAAAAATATCCTTTCAGGAGTTATTCAATCTCACTGCCCCTCCTCAATCACACCCTTAAATTCCCACCCCCGCACTGTCACTAAAAAAAAAATCTTACACTTCTGGAGTTAACTTTAGAATTATTTTAAAATCTCTGATTCAACCAATAGATATGAGAAAAAGCAAAGAAAATATTTAAGTTTTCAAATAAAAACCTAATAATTTTATTTTTAAACATTACCATATTTTGTTTGATCACATCCTGTGTTGAAGAGGACTCTTCACAGATATGTCTCTTCCAGTCCCACTGGCAATTCCATCTATTGCTTGCACAGGAATAGCATCTACAAATATAACATGATAGTCATGACAAACTGTCAGGTTTCTTCCCCCACTGACAAAAAAAGTAAATTAAATTCCATCTTTATTCATGGAGAGTAGATCAATCTGCTACAGAGTCCTTACTATATTAAGCTGAAAATTTCATAGTAAGAACAGTTTGAGAACCCCCCAAAGCTATTTTTTTCTCAAATATAAGCAAGGATCAGAAAACCATAGCATCTCTCACAAACTTTGAGACTGGGTCCAAGATGAATACAATGATCTTGATCAACCTTCATACATCAGGTTGAAAAATGTGGGGTTTGAGCTGGCGCTGTCCGTCCTGGGGCAGTAACATCTCAAGCGGGGAAGATGATGGGGGCAGAGTCAGCTTTGAGCATCGTATCTGAATGCACCGTAACCCAAAGCTCCAATCTAAAATTTGTGGCAACACATAGTAAATGGATCTCTACAGAGCTCACCGGCGGATACATTAGTGACTACCAAAGATGGCAACGAAATGAACTGTCCTTTAATTGTATGTGACATGATTATTGACATTCCAAGTGTTTTATATTACCAGCTTCAACCATTTCTAAACTCCATTAAAGTGTAAGAAAAAGGATTCAGGCACCCGAAAATTCTGAGAGTGCCAAAGGCTTAATTATGAAATGCTTCAGTTACCTGAAACACCATGCCACAGGATCTAAACACCTCAGTTAGGAAGCTGAAATACTTACGGCTGGTTTTCATAAAGATTCATTGCTTCTTCACAGTCATAAAAAGGGTAAGTATGCGATGCAAAAAATACATCGTTCTCTCTAAAGGTTAACCGTAATGGAACTGAAACATGATCTATCACAAAAGAAAAAAAAAGTTATCTAAGTGGTTGTTGAATTCTTTAGCTCTTGAGCAGAATGACACAATAATAATACTTTTATTATTTTACAGGACAAGCAAATATTTAACTACACAGTTGACACTTTGGATCTCAAGACCTGTTATGCTTTAGATTTATGAGCCCTGCTTTGTCTTTTTAACCTCTACAAATTTTTCAGCAAATGGTTTTCAGAAGAAAAGCAGAGATGGGATAAATGCAAGAAGCAAAATTACAGAATAGCTTTGCTTTATGGAAGTGTTTCTTAGTGGTACTACCATCACGCTAGAATATTAAAGAGTCTAAAAGCATAAGGAAAGCTGAATAAGCAGGTAATTGGACACAGATGAAAACTGGCATGAGAACAGTCATTTTGAATCAAACATTCTCTTAAATATGAATATGTCTTCATGTAAAATTACTTGTTTCATTTGCGGATTAAAACTGTCATCATCATGTGAATTAAAACAAGTGGTCCTTGGGGTTAATGCCCAACAATGCCCGCAATGCTAAGTTACCACAGGCACTTGTGATCTTCAGCTTGCCATACACAATTTCCCCACAAATGTACTTCTTATCTGGATCATTACTGAACTAAGGGTGGAAAATTTGTCTTTAGAAACCGGTGCTTTCCCCAGCGAAGCTGTTTGAAATACCTTTTGCAGAAATCGTTAAGCCCTTGCGACAAGCTATTTCACAAGCTATTGGGCAATTTCAAACTCTGCTTTCCTTGAACAGGTTCTTGAAGACCATGAGCAGCATGACTGGAAGTCGCCTTTGCCTGCACTGGGTCCCATTAAATACTTCAGACTGCTAGAAATACCAGGGGATTTCCTAAAAACAGGACTGCAAAAAAAGCATCCTTCTTCTCTAGAAATGGCACATTCCCTTTGGAACTGACAATGACTACAGAAACCAGGGCTATTCCAAACTCAAGAGCGTTTCTTAGCAGTAAGAGGAGAGCTCTGGACTTTTTGTCACATGTTATCAGGAACCACTGCCTGTGTTAATAACTGTCTGCCTTTTGCTGAAGTGTCTGCCAAGCTCCTGAACATCTTGATATTATTTTTGAACATCCTTTCAGATAGATCCCTGTGGGACAAACTCAGGGAGGTGTATTATTTCTAGGTGACTTGGTTACTCTAATGCCATTCCTGACAGGTTTCTAGTCTTACATTTTATGCTGGAAGACGTCAAGCTGTCATATTTATCAACTTTGTCTCTCTACGTGCTACTTTTCAAAATATTTAGGGAATGTGAATTGGCCCTAAATAAAGGAGTGCTGCTGGAACACTTCACATAATCTGATACCTTGACACACCCCAGCTATTTTAAAACTTAAGAGAGATTTTAACATAATTACTCTTTGTGCAATTAAAACTAGGTTTTGATCTGCTTCAGCTTTAAGAGAATTGAAGCTTGTCTTAAAAAGTGTTTCCAAGTACCACTCTGACACTTCAGGGCAGTTCTGGTACATATAAGAAGGTAATCCTCAGGGGTACCTCTATACAAGCTGCAAGAGCACTTTTTTTTGTTTTGTTTAAATTTGATCACATAATAATCAGTGCTGTGTTACCGGTTTTATTCCATGTGTTTATGTACAAAGATGTATGAACTTAAGGCACAAATAAAGCACTATCTAGGAAATAGCTCAAGAATTATGGTTGGCAACAGACCATAAGTGTATAATCAGTGGTTCGGAACAATGACACAGCCTTTAATTATATGATCACATATTTTTCCACTGGTCATACTATTGCAGAAGCTGGAGGGCACACAGTAGAAGAGGCAGAAGGCTTTATGACAGAAAGGATAACCTTGAGACATGGACCAGAAAACAAGCCACTGAACTACAGCTGAGTAGAGCAAAACTAAGACAACAAAACTTCACATCTGAAGTGCATATGCTGGTCTTCTGGCCTCACAACTCGGAGTGATTTAGAGTAAGATTAGAGTAGCTGGGTTTTACTTGTTTGGGACACAGAGCCCATCTGCTCTTAGTAGAAACGCTGGAGATTGGTACTGCTTGTAAAAACAGCAATGGGAAAACTTTGAGTAAAACTTCCTTTTTTTTTTTTTTATTAGTGTTTGACTGGACAAAGATCAACAATAGACTGCTTGAGGCAACGGACTGGAAGAGGAAAAAAATGTGTATGCAGTTCATATAAAAGTATCACAGTAGAAGCAGCGGTTTGCATTCTTTCCTTTTATTATACATGGCAGGTGGCAAAATTTCTTTACCTTGACCTTTTGGTGTTGGAGGAATTACTTTAGGTGGATCACAGATAATAACCCCTTCATTTAATTTAGCAGGATGGGTTGTTTCACCAAATGTACACAAAAGCTTGTCACTGTTGTTCAAAGCTGGCAATGGACTTACAGTCAGTTTCACCTGCAAACAAAATATAAAAAGGGTAAAATATTTGAAAGAAACTAACCAAAGCCTAGTAAGATTTATAGCCAGAAAATTTCCAGCTGCTTTTTTTTTTTTTTTTCCGACCAAAGGTGATATTTTGGCTAATACCACAGAAGTTCAACATCTTCATCGACGACCTTGATGAGGGGATAGTGTCCACCCTCAGCAAGTACGCTGATGATACAAAGCTGGGAGGAGTGGCCGACATGCCAGAAGGCTGTGCTGCCATTCAGCGAGACCTGGACAGGCTGGAGAGCTGGGCAGGAAGAAACCGGATGAGGTTTAACAAAAGCAAGTGTAGAGTCCTGCACCTGGGAAGGAACAACCAGACGTACCAGTACAGGCTGGGGGATGACCTGCTGGAGAGGA
>VXAA01011783.1:99308-262103 GCA_013399115.1 Anseranas semipalmata
GTGGAGTCTCCTTCTCTGGAGACATTCAAAACCCACCTGGATGCGTTCCTGTGTGACCTGATCTAGGTGTTCCTGCTCGGCAGGGGGATTGGACTAGATGATCTTCCAAGGTCCCTTCCAATCCCTAACGTTCTGTGATTCTGTGATTCTGTGATTCTGTGAAGATGGTTCTCCTTTTCAATTTTTATTTGTTCCCATCTGCTAATCTTTTTTTCTTATCTTTCTACCACTTTTCCAGATGAGTCTATATTGAACTGGCACAAAAACCTCTTGTCCTGTCAGTGCACCAGATCAGAACAAAAATGTCTGTACAGATACACCCGCAGCTTTTTGTTCTTGTACTCAGCATCCATGTTAAGCAACAGTAAACAGAGCAGTTAACACTTAAATCTTGGAGAATTTAATTAAAATTATATTAACCTTAGGTGTTATTAGTCAACAAATAAACCAAGGCTGGATGGGTTGGAAAAGCTGGAGTTTGAAAGGGCTGAATAGGAAAATGGCTTTCACAAGACTGAATGTACATTAAAAAACAAAACAAAACAAAACAAAACCAAAACCCTGATATCTATCGTTACTACTGAAAAAGAATTTCTGAGAGAGTGATGGTGAGATCTTAACCTTCTCAAAGAAATTATCAATACAGTGTGCATGCGAGAAACTAAAAGCAAAATAGAAAGAGAAAACTTAGCAAGGGAAGAGGAAAAAGTCGAAATGGAATTTTGGATGCCATCCTTGATGTAATGTTTCGGGTGTGTTAATTATATAGTTTAACTTTTTCCATTTTGTACTTCCAAAAGAAATGACAATCATCCCTTTTCCACTGAAACTAGTCCACTATCTTATGACCTGCAATGTTTTTTGATGAGTAAAGCAATCATGAGGAGAAGGTGACACTGGTAATATTGAAGGTTGCATGAAGAGCCTCATTTGAAGTTGGGCTTGCTTTTGTTGTTTAGATATTTTGGCCTGATATTCTGATATGAGGCACCAAAGACTTGTCAACACAAGTTGACAAGATCTGAACTAAGGGAAGGTGTGGATTTTAAGTAGGCTATTTACATTCCACTAGCATTTTTATTCAACATAGAGATGGACTTAACAGAATGCTGTTTACATCATTTGGGAATGAAATTAAACTAACTTGAATTAAAATCTCTTTCTTTCTGATTAAGAGGGATCAAAAGCCATTTAGTAACTTTACTCAAAATTAACCTGATTTTACTTGCTGAGCACCACCAGGAAGTCCTCAGTCTGCACTGGCATGCTCCATTTGGAATCAGAGCAAGCTTTGACACCCTGGTCACACTCCAAATGCTCAGTTTTGTTGCCAGAAAGTAGTTTTGCATGCTGAATTTACCTTCTCCATATATGCAAACAAACTTTGCTGTGCAGTCAAATCCACTGCTGATTTTAAAGAAACAGCTTATGGCTTTGCTACTTAAGCTTATGCTCAAGCAAGCTGAAAGGATGCAAGGGCAGCATGAAATCTCCCCTATCAATTACCTTTTATGGGCTATATAATATTGTGCAACACTTTCATAATATTCACTGTAAGTGCTTTGTCATCCATACTAATGCATCACTGTAGTACAGAGAAAAGGTTAAAAAGAGCATTTCTTAGAAGAAAACATGAACTGCAACATGCAAGAAGAGCAGGCAAGAAATAGCACTGTGAGAAACACCAAAGGCTGAGATACCCAAAACACTTTATATTTTCTGTCACCACCACGCATAAAGAAATGCATTTGTCTGGTAATCACATCCATGTGCTTTAAGAACAACTAGGGGAAGCATTTTCTTGTCATACCATAGCAGGGGCTCTGTGACTCATGTTTCGAGGGTCTGCACTAATGATAGTCATGCACGTGCCACTTGGACTCCAGAGCCAGTGGTTCTCCTTATCAGCTGTTTTACAGTCTGCCCTCTTTGTGCACCTGACAAAATAGGAACAACAACAACAAAAAAGCAAAACAGTATTATAGCTGGACTCTACTTTCTGTGAACAATGCAACAATTCTGGGATTAGAGACTGAAATTACAATGCAAGATGACTGGGAATTTGCTTTAATATTGACTATTCAGGTTGCTATCAGAGGACTTTTAAATGAATAAGTGATGGAGTAAGTATTGACTGGGTTTGAAATGTAAAAAGTAAGTGGGGAAAAATACATATAATATGTTGCACACCACCTAGGATTAGACAACTCAAACTTACAGACATGCAATCATATTTAACATAGCATCAAAAAGAGAATGGAGCCATTGCCTGATCTTCTGAAACTAGGCTGATTAATCTTCGTTTTAATATATAACAAACTCCTGGAGGAGTGGCCACAGCCTGTTTTTTCTGTAGGTCAAGTGGATGACGCCTGTGTGTTAGCAGTAATAAGACATCCGACTCATGAGGGTGGAAGTGCAATAGAGAAGTATTGCTGGGGGTGCACAGGGAAATGCTGCTTTCCTGGTGAATGGCTTTATTAACTCCTGCCACTATTTAAGATCTCTCTCTGCCTTCTGCAGGAAGACAACAGTGGCTGTGCAGCCTCACCAAAAATACTGGGAGATTTTCCCAGCTCCCGTACAGGAAGGACTGAAAGCAGGGATGCTGCAGGACAGAAGCTGCATATGTGGCTACGAAAGCTTGACAAAGGGTTGGGGGCAGAGGCATCTCATGCATTTTCTTTTTTATCCTGTGCAATGTCTGGGAGAAAACTCTGTAGTAGCTCTGGCTGCTGTAACAGAAGTCTGTTAACTCATCAGGGGCTTTCGTACAGTACAGTTGCTGCACAGTTCTGCCAGCCCTACCCTAAGGATATCATTTATATACAAAGTCTACATTCATATAACATGTCCCTAAACACACAATTAAGCGCTGAGTGCAATCATGAGACAGAATTTGGTGCAGGTGAGAAAAACATTAGAAATTATGTACTTTTTTTTCTTCTTTTGTTAGAAGAAATACTACCAAATGCAAAAATTCATGTTTGCCTGTTCTCAGAGATCATTAATACTTCAAGTTATTGAGGTCAGTGGTCATATCAGAAACCTGAAGGGAAATCTAGGGAAAATTGCCTTTTGTATGATGTACGACACGGCCTTCAACTCCCAGTAGCCCAGGAGGAGTTTGTGTTGTATATTCCAAATCCCCAGGTTTCATACACCGAAGCCGAAGCCCAGGCTTGAAGAGTTAGAGTGTATTGCATAAACCTGTACGCAACACATAAGTTTCTCTGCAGTGCTTCACATTATGCTTCACATCAGGCTGTTATGTAACTTAATGTGATAGTTCACATTTTCAGGCAGGAAGCTAGAAGTCTGAAATTCATCTGCATACTATAATTAAATAGCCCCTTTGTTCCAACAGCAAGTACTTAGAATCATGAATTCCCAACTGCTCATGCCAAGGGGTTAATTAACTTAGTAGTCAAAAAGAGAGCTGTAAGACCGCTTTTGCCTCTCACCACTCCAATCAATGCACAGTGTAAAGAAGAGACATCCAGAATTGTTCTAGTTTACATGTGTTTGAATATTAATTCAGATAACCTCTACAGACAAGCCAGCCAAATGCCAGTTTCTGCTCTCCTGCAATTAGGTGAGAGCTCAGTTTAGCTACGTGTCTCAATAGCTGACATTTATATAAAAACAGCATTTGATCTATATTCTTTATTTTCAGACATTAGCATTTTTTTCTTTTGTGCTCTTTTTTATGTTTTACTTCTCTACTTAAAATAAATGCTATATTTTTGAGATTTTAAATAGGGAGCAGTCTCTTAATTTCTCAGAGAATATTTAACTGTATGGTTCAGAGAGTCATAAAACTTGCAGTTGCAAGATGTATAATGATTTTCAGTACCAGCAGAAGCGTATATATTTTCCCAAACTAATGAAATCTGCAGAAGTCAACAGGGACTTATTTGTGTGCATGGAAGATTGATACCAACGTCTGCGTGATAAAATTAAATCCCCATCTGGACCGTGAGGCTGAGTACAAAGAGACGGAATTGCTACGCAAAGCAGTAACGCAAGTCATGTGTCACGTTTTGAGCATCTCTACTGCCTGTGCCTGAAGAACATCTGCAGGACTCACCTGCCCTCTCTCACGCACCAGCCGCAGTACGGGTCCCTTGCCTGAGCACACTTCTCGCAGTCTGAGTATTTGTGACAGTCCTGTACGGGAAGGCGATGCACCTAGGGAGACAAAAGCCAGACAAACCGTAAGGTATCTGAAGAAGGCACAAGGAGACTGAAAAGCTTATGGATGGGATTGTACAATGTTGTTGCCTGTGCCAGCAGAAGACTTGACCCTATATTACCATGATCAGAATGCAGTTTGATTTTTAACAAAATCCACACAAAAATGGAGCCTGGTTATCCCCCCCATCATGACTTAATGAAGTTTGAATTTACACACTTTTCCTGCTCTTTTTCAGTCCAATATTCTCTAATCTCTCTCCAGAGTAACATAGGTCATTGCCATAACCAAGAACAATGAGAAAGTCTTAAAAACCGAGCCATTCAGTTCCTGCAGTTAGGTTAAGTTACTTCTAGAAATCTGCATTACAGCAGCTGCTGCAGAACAGAAACTGCATGGACAACTCTTCCAATTCAAGAAACAGCTACTGCAGGACATATACTTTCTAAAGGCTAACTTGATACTGGCTAGATCACTTTTAAATAGAATATCCTCCCCTCCCTATCATTAGCACGACGATGAAATCATTTGGAAATGTAACCATAAGTAGCACTTTTAGCCAGAAGGCATTTCAGAAAGTTTGAAAGCTTCAGAGAGGCCGGGTGCTCAGGGTTACTGCACTTCTCCATGCATAACCCTTCTGCCGTGCAATAAATTTATAACAGAAAATGGAAATAATTATGACAGGAAGCAGCATTGTCAGGTCTCAGCCCTCCAGTAAATATGTGGCTTCTGGTTTTGATTTCCTTTGGGGCTGAGAATAAACAATTTGGTCTTTCTTTGGTGCCCAGAAAAATGAGCCGGCACATAATCATCCCTTTTTAATGTGCTGCTGAACTGTGCAAGAGGGGCAGTGGACATACCTCTCCCCTGCGCTGTCAATGACTACGCTTTACTTATGAAGAGTGCAGAAAGCTTGCTTGAAGATGTAAGCTTTGTTTCTTCTACTTAATCCTCTCATTTAAACCTATTGGCAGTTACAAAGCTACTTTGAAAGTCTGAATTTGGCCTTCTTTCACATTAAGAGAGTTCAACCTGACTCAGTTAAGGAAAATGTCAACATTTGGTAGTTTTCATGCATTTACTACTACTTAGGCTTATCTTTTCAGTGCCTTCTACTCCATTTTTCTTCCACAGGTTGCTACGTAACTGGAGCTGAGCTACTGGCACGCTGCTTCACTAACCAGTACCCCTCTCGTGAGTAATTTAATATCCAGTGAATGGCTTTTTTACGACAAAGTATTTGTTTCATAATTCTGGCAGGCAGAAACAAGCCCTAGAGATTGCTGTCTCTACAGGTTTTACGTAAACTGAATGGATTTTAAAGAATAGCAGCTCGGCTTACGGTCAGCTTCAAAATGCAGAGAAACTAATTTTAGAGATTTTCTAATTGGCGTTCTTAACCAGAGAGAGTGGCAAAAGCTAAAACAAGAACAGAAACTGGTGAGAATGGTGACTGTCACAGGGTTCAGTTTTACTCCTGATATGGGATGTATCAGAAGGAACTTTGGATCCTACCATTTCTGTTTACTTTTAATGAGCTAGAGTGAGTATGGCAAGGGTGATGCGGTCCTTTCCAGCTTCCAGGGGCTCCTCCTGATCCCTGCCCCAGCTCCGGGAGGAGGACGGGGAGGAGAGGGCTGACTTTTGATAGCATCTGCTCCAAGCCACCCACTGCTATTGATGCGGGAGGAGAGGGGGAGGAGAAGTGAAACAGGGAAGCAAGCGCTGACTTCTCGCTGCGATTCTTAACCTCTGTATCACTCCTCCCCATATTTTCTCTCCACCTGATTTCTTTTTAAAGGCTGCTTCAAGTTATCACCCGTCACAACATCACTTGTGAGGCAAATGCTGCATCTGCCAGGCAGGTCAGCGTTAAGCGTGCAGATCAGTGCAGCTATCGTGCCCTTCATTGTCTGCCTTATTTTAAATAACTCCCAGGGCAGGGTTCTGGTACATCTCTTCCCACAACTCCCAGCTGTTCTGAAAACAGCAGCGTGTGTTTCAGCATTTATTCTTCTCCCCTCACTTCTGTCACTTCATTTCTTCCAGCTATGAAGGCCTCCATTCTCCTTTCATCTATCTGGCTCTAAAAGTGGGTGGGACTGCTCATTGTAATTAACTCCTGGAGATGACAGTAATGTAATGCCATGACAGAGCTCCCAAGTTTAGCTATTCATATTTAAGCTGAACAGGATTTGTAAAAGAAAACTATTATTCCCATTATTTAGAAACTGATGTGTCTATGGGAGCTGCTTGGAAAAGATTAAACTGAAATACTTTGGCAGAAATTTGCTGCTTTCTAAATTTAAACATCTTGTAGAGATGGAATTATTAATGGCCTTCCTAAATGCTCCATTTCAAGCAGACTATCACCAGAAAACTTGTCTTGCTTCAAGGTTGCCCCTGTCCTTGTGCTGCTCATGGCATAGCTTGGTGAGGACTTCAGGGCTTTGAAGCAATGTGCCATCCTGCCACATGGAGTGCCAGGCTGCCTGGCCTTGTGTAGACAATTTTGAAGTTTGGAGTTCTGTTCCAAATCTGAGCAGAAGCCAAATTAGAAGTACCAACTACTCCAAAAAAAAAAAAAAAAAAAAAATGCAGTAACCTCTCTCACACACTGTCACATTATTAAATTTTTTATCACTCGCTTATCTGGCATGTTTTCCAATGTGGCTTCCAGCCTGAAATCCTTCAGCTAGAATATAGCATTGCCACAGCAGAAATTAATATTAATCTTTTATAAAACAGGAAAAGAACATGTTTCCCATTTTCCCCAGTACTCTCCTTTCACAGCCATAATCATCGTCCCTTTGTTACTGGGACCGGAGCGTTTCCCATGTCCCATCCAGTGTTGCTGCCAGTGCTGCGAATGGTGGCAGTCTGTCTCCTGTCCCATCCTGGAGAGCTGCTGGACCATGCGTGTGTGCCTGGCAGCTCCAGTGACCACAAAAGGAAGTGTCAGGAGCAGGTTACAGCCACAAGTGAAGGAGAAATCTGGCATCTCTCTCACCTCCTCCTTTCTTTTTTGTTTTCGTTTTTCCTTTACAAATCTCCATCATGCCAGCTCAGAGAAGGGGAACAGAAAAGAGACTGCCTGTTCCTTTCATAGCAAAGTCTGACCTTTTCTGCTGCACCAGCATACAAGGGTGTTTCCCAAAGCTGTAATTCTTTCCATTGCTTCTTAGTTTTTGACAGCAAGACCCATGAAAACCCTTGGCAGCTTTACAGATGTGTAAATACTATTACGTCAGCCACCAGCATCCCGAATCCTGAAGTGCTCTTGCAAAGGCCTGATGGCAGCTCAAGCATCCTCCCTGACGTGCAGGTGCCCGACCCCGCGATGTTCTGGTGCCAAACATCACAACTTCATCCTTCTTCCAGAAGGAAGCCGTTAGAGAACTTCAGAGGAGAACTCACTTCCCATTCCCAACCTCTAAGCATTAAGAATATAACCATTCTCCAAATGACAGTCAAGCGATTAAGCCCATCAGCCTGGACTTGAGGGTCTTCATTTTTGGATAGACCTACCTTGATGCTAGAAGAACTGGCAACACTGAAAAGATAATGGAACCCTCTTTGCTTAGCTTTACAGGCATCTACAGACCTCCTGCTCACCTCTGTTGAAGGGAGCATAAAGCAGAGGGGGGCTGAAGCTGGTAAAAGGAGAACATCCCTTCTCCTTCTGTTTTCATCCACCTCCTGCCCCCAGCAGCATTTTCATTTATTCGTAATATTCTGCTTTCCTTCTGCCTGTAAAGGTGCACACACAAACACAGAGCAGAGGCAGCCACACCGACTCGGGTGGTTTCCAGGAACGACAGAGAAATGTTCCAATCTCAGGTAAAGTCACAGAGAAAGTTAAACTGGACCTGGTCCTTAAAAAGAGAGGGATACATTACCTTGTCTGTGGTCATCACATACAGATTTTCTTGGGTTTTGTCAAGAACCAGGTCATTCTTTATGGGTTTATTTAGTTCAATAGTAAGAGAGCTGTACTCAGTTGCAGTGGATGACAGAAACACCTGTTTCATGGAAGAAAGAAAAGTGGTAAAGGTTGCTGTTTTTTCAATTATCATTAATGAAAATGTTGTGTTTACTCAAGTTCACAAATTCATATTGGAGAAAACATTTCAATTTGAAGTATTTAGCATTAAAAGCAGCAAGTACAGCAGAAAAGTAATGGAAAATAAATTGCTCACTGCTCACAATACCTAATATTTGCATTGATTTTTTTTTGGAAATACTGATTTATTTGAGTGCTGTAAAATTCAAATTCTCTACTTGGAGCCTTTGCACTTGAAGGTGTTCAAATTTGTTGACCTCCCTTACAGTAACTAATTGTATCAGCTTCGAATTTCAAGTCACAGAGTGACACATGGCCCTTCAACAAAATAACATGTATGGTGTAACAGTCTTGATATTTTAACACTGCAGACACACAAACCCTTGAGCCACAAGCCCCACAGTCAGAATTTACCAGAGCTCCAGCTTTAGCTTTATATTGTGGCTTTGAGCAACCTGGTCTAGGGGGAGGTGTCCCTGCTCACGGCAGGGGGCTTGGAACTGGATGGTCTTTAAGGTCCCTTCCAGCCCAAACCACTCTGTGATTCCGTGATCCATATTCTATTCACTGAATGGCCAGAATGATTACAAAATGAAAAGCTGCTCTTAAACTAGTATGGGCTGGAACAGACATAAGGCCAGAGCAGCTGTTAAATTACCTAAGGCTATGTATATAGGGCTCCCAGTAGATATCTAAACCTTTGGGAAAAGTGTCATTCAGGAAATGCTAATTCTACCTGTGTGTTGGAAAGCTGAGGTACACAAGAAATAACCTGTTTTTTTTTTTTCTTTGAAAGTAAAAATACCAAGTGCCGAAAGAATTTGCTTCTGATACGTGATCTTATAAATCACATTTACTTTTAGAGCATAAGCACGCTATCAGTACAATTTGCAACTTTTTCAACACGCTTCAATCTTTTAAATCAGGTTTGTTACCTTAAGAATTTTACCATCTGAAGTTCCCAGAAACGCCACGGTGTGCCCATTCTCCACAGTCACAGTAACAGCCGTGAGATTCATCCCTTCTTTTTGTAATACCGGCTTCTCTATAACACCATTTTTACTTCCCAAAAGGTACGGTAAGTGTTCAGAGCCACAGGGGAAATTTTTGCTTGCATTCTAATAAGGAATAGCGATACAGAAGGACGTTAAACATTCAGATCACTAATTCCTAGCTAAGAATGAAGTGCAACCCTATTACGACAATATAATACCCCTCAGACACAGAAGAGCAGAGAGAAATGGATTGCCTGGCCATTTTACCCAAGCCAACAAGCAGCCTGCTAATTGCAAACCGCTTCAATGCTTTCGCTTTCCAGGAGGCATGGAGAGGGAAATTTTTTTGTGTCTGTTTCATTGTAGAAGCACAGATTAAAAAGTAACCAGTTTGTTTAATTTAATTAGTTTGTTTAATAAATTAATTGTCATATAGATCGGGCTGACCGATTTTGTTTTGAAGACTGGTTTTTATGCTGTTTTGTTTTGTAATTTGCTGTTCTCCATAGAAAAGCAGCCCACTGGCAACTGTCTCATGAACTTTCAACACATTCCCTCTTCAGTATGCTTTAATCCCAAACTGCAGGGAGTTCCACCAGAAGGAAATTCATCCACACCTTGCCTTTCCTGCTACATTTCGTAATGAGACTGTCTTTCTGATCAGAAATCCACACCTCCTTTTTGCTGGAAGCCAGGGCCGCTCCACCCATCACATTCACAATTTCTATATTTGATGCTCACCTCAGGTGCAGGTTACTGCAGTGAGAAATACTGGGGTTTGGAAGCAAAATGTGTTGTTTTGGCTTCTTATCAGTGTTAGAGACCTACTGCGTGGAGGGGGCTATGGTTTCAGGAAATGAAGGATTCTGGGTTAATACCAATACTGACCCAGTATTCCCATGCCCCATCCCTTCAGCTGTTCATTCCTACCCCTGGGCACACCACTTCTCAAGCTGTGCACAAGCAACTGCTTATGCAAGTGTGTAACTTACTCAGGTTGGGGAATTAAGACATCTTTCTAAGAGTTAGCTGAGTTATTTTCAAGGTGATTCAATCCCTCAACCCAGTTTACGTTTGGCTGCAGTTACAAACACATGCACAAGTGGCGCTTGGGAACAGGTTGAGTGGCATGGGCAAAAACATCATAAAGCCAGCTGAGATAGTGAAAACTGCTTTTAAAGTCACAGTCATAAAATGAAAATCAGTATCTTGAGGTGTGTAACAGTGCCCTCCAAAACCCTTGTATCCAAGGTAATGACAAGCCATGAAAAGAATTGGAAGGTGGCCATTATGCTATGTATTCCTCATATATTCTGAGCCAGAGAAATATACGAAAACCACCTGCATATAAGAAACATGCATATTTCCAATTATCTGAAAATTCAAATCCAAGTAAGAAACAATACTGAACTCGAGATATCACCTACAAGATTAATAATACCATTTTAAAATGTTGTAAATATGTTGGCTGTGACCAGAATTGCCATCAATTGTCATCTGGAAACTGATCATGGGCATAATAAATCACTGCATATGACTCAGTAATTTCCATACCAGGAGGAACACATTAAAAGAAATGCACTCATGAAACCAAATAATATTCATCTTTTAGAAGACATCAACTCTTTTGTAAAAGACTCCAATTATAACTATCTTGGACTTCTTGCTTGACCTGTTCCACAACACCCCCAACCACATTCCATTTCTGTAGTGAATCCAGCTATCGAGTTTTCAGTCGTCCGATCTCACTACACTTTAACTCAAAGACACCTAAAAAATATACAGTTGTATATTTTCCACTATTCCTAACACAGATTCTAACATTGATGCTGATATTACCAGTCCATGTGATCCACATGGGTTTTCTACGGCAAAGAGTTTGTAAAACATGCTGGTATTCTTATTAGTGTAGCAATCATTCCGGTTTTTCTCCATTTTTTCATTGATGTGCCTCAAGGAAAACACACACATGGCAGATTTTAGAGAGCCGTTATCTTTGTTTACTTTGCTGAAGAGTGCAACAAGAACTTTGTCATCCGAGGCAGAATCTGTAGCTTGTCTTTGCTGAGCCATGCTCTCAGCCAGCTCTTCTCCTGGGCTAGTGACGTAAGCAGAATGACAATGATCATAGGCACCATCATCATCTTTGCAACCCAAGTCCATTTCAAAATAGGAATAATAATGGGCATCATCTTTGCACAGACGTGCAATTAGTGTGCGGTTATTGACAGGCTGTTTCTCTTGCTGATTAAAAATAAAATAAACATAATTTTTATCCTCAAAGACTGCCACAAATTGTTGTGTGCTTGATGAGTGATATGCTGACTTAACAGCTGCCGAGTCTGTGTACATTTCAAAAATGTCTTTCCCATCCCTTTCGTAGAGCTGCCGAGTGCTAATTATTATCCCATTGTCATTTGGTCCATTCCCTTTCCCAACAAACAGCACTCGGTCATTATTCAAGGAAGTGATCAATCCCACCGTTGATACATTCTCATCGTTGCTTGCTACAAAGGACTTCTCTCCACTACTGTCCACATAATACTTAACATCGGTAATGTCTTCTAGATCCCTGATGGCACAAATTCCCTTAAAAAGGCTTCCACACACCACAATTGTTTTATCCGCCTTGTTCAGCAACAATAATTTGTTATAATTGTCAGTCAGTACTGCTTCTTTACATTGATTTTCATCAATGGGAGGTGTGCACTTTTTGTTGTCCTTTCTTGGACCTGTTTCTACATACTTCAGTACACCCAGGTTTTCTGTAAGCTGATACAGAGCATTTACCACTCCCAAATAGATTATCCCAGTGTCATTATCCACTGTTAGATGATTTAGCTCCGTGGCACTCTGAAAAAATTTCAGTTCCTCATTTCTGGATAAGGAGATGCAAAAGCAGCTCAAAATGCTCAGTTTCCAGATCCATAAAGCCATTTCTATGTAATACCTAAAAAAGGAAAAGAAAAGAAAACCATGAAAACTGAAAAACAAAATTTACATGAAATTCAGCAATGCGAAGGTTTTTTCATTTAACGATTTCAGACACAAATACACTCATACTTATGCATATATAGACATCATAAAGATTATGGAAAGCCTCAAATCTTGTTAATTGCCTAGCAATTTAAAATGGTGGGGAAGGATGAAACAAGGTCATAGGTCGAAGTGATTATCATATAACCAATTAGATAATCAATCCTGTGCTAAAGCACAATGAGGTCAATAGACAATTTGAAAAAACATGCCAAGAAGTGGTAGTGCTTCTCCAGTTTCATAACGTGTGAATTGTTTATTACTGAGTTTTTAAAAATGAGCTGGAGGACCCTAGTGTTCCCCTAGGTAGAGGGGGAGACTTTACATACAAGAGTCTGAGACATTTGGTGTTGCAGGACTTTCCTGATGATGTAAAAAATCCTTCCATTGACTACAAGTAAATCTGGATCTGGCTGTTGATGCTCTTCGAGAAGGCGTTACACTAATCCTTCCCCAGTGTAAAGCTGGAAGTCGTGGAAGTCGTACAACCCTTCATATGCAACATTGCCTTTGATTGCCGATATACA
Source organism: Anseranas semipalmata (assembly GCA_013399115.1). Taxonomy (NCBI): domain Eukaryota; kingdom Metazoa; phylum Chordata; class Aves; order Anseriformes; family Anseranatidae; genus Anseranas; species Anseranas semipalmata. The sequence continues at coordinate 112,128 of VXAA01011783.1, forward strand.
TTACAGTCCAACACTTCAATTCACTTTAGCACTGCAACTTAATGGTTTTAAAGCTGTCTTAAGAACATCACTTAGTTTTACATGCTTAAGATGCTTTTGTGTGTTTTGTTTTGTTTTGTTTTGTTTTTTTTTCCCACTATTTCTACTTCCAAAGCAGATTGCCTGGCTGTTTGGAATTAAACAAGGACTTTCTGAGACTTGTAAGAAGGGCCTAATTTTAACCTCAGGACCTAAATGAAGAGGCAAGTCCAAACTGGCTTCCTAAGCACTGAGCATTTTTTCAGTGTTTTCTGTAAGTGTTTCATTCTGAGAGCATAAAACAGAAGGCTTGGACACACAGATGTTTGGGGGAAAAGATAGCGTTTGGAGGAAATACTGAAAAACAAGTATGATCCACAGTGTGTTTATTTTCAAAGTAAGTTATGGGACTCCATAGTCTGATGAGGAAGGAACCTGTAAAATTACGGGTTAAAATTTCAAGTTAAATATGAAAATATCTGGAACTGTGGACAGAACTGAAAAAATAAAACCCCACAAAAGATGAGAGAAATATTTAACGCAGTAACCTAGCAGGGGAAAGTCTGTTAGGAGGAGGAAAATAGCAGAAAATGCCAAAACAAGGAACTGCAAAACAAAAAGAGGAAAAATAATAAAAATAATAATGAAGGAATCACTCTCCTGTGCCAGCTATAACTTCTGTTTTGGCAGCAGCAACAGACTGTGGTGGGATGTGAAAGAGAATTGCCTGAATTATCATTTATAACTATCATGGATAACTAAAGTTAATTATAAACAACCAGGCTGCAAAAATTTGAGCAGGGAGGGAAGAAGTTTTGTTGTGAAAACAAGGCATCTGCCAGGTCCCCAAACTACCCCGGTATCCTGAGCAATCCCGCCTTCCAGCATTGACTGTATTTTGCTCCTCTATGAAGAAAATGCACGAGTAATGGTGAGAACAACTTTTCAAAAAGCAGAGTGATTCTCACTTCTAAAAACCCCCAAAGCCTACTAAATGTAGCTCAGGATAATAATAACGACAAAATAACAGGCTAACTTCAATCTTATTTTGCTAGAGCTCTTATCACATACCAGACTGAATAGTTAACTGCAAAAAGGGGTCAAAGAAGAGCCAGCACATTACCAACAGCACAAGCCCAACTTTTAATGATAGGTTGACCTCATATGAGAGTGACCAGGAAAAGCCTATGAATTATACACTATTCTTGAGACAGGCGGACTTCAGCACATACCTTGCAAGGTAATGAAGTGTTGGACTTCTCTGCAACAACCTTAGATCTGATCTAAGGAAACCAGAAGGAATTCTGATATTATTTGTAAGAAACTCCTATTTCTTACTGCTTCCAAGGACCTCAATTTTCCAAACAAGCTTTGGTCCCAGCTTACATCTCTGCAGCTAAATGGTATGTCATAATGCATGTCATCTAGTTTCAAACATTGTCCCTGACATTTATCTGCAATGAAATAATAATAATAAAAAAACAGCTTGACATACTGTGGCAATGTTGTTTCACAACAATTTTATCATTCCACTATCTATTGTGCAAGGATCGAATGCAGAAAAATTCAGATTCATTTGTTCATGTTTCTCCCACAAGGTAATTATTGTCATCTCTGATCGCAATTGAAAAGCCATAAATAGCTCTGCTTATAAAATATGCCTCAAATGAATGGATAGTAATTTACTGTACCTTAAATTCGGGGCTTGGTTCACCCCCATGTCCATTTATTTCAGTGGATTAAAAAAATATAACGAAAGAGCAGAATGCATCTCTTTAATTCTAATTGTACTACAGGTACTGAATTGTAATTATTATTACAAATGGATTGTTTAACAGCAGTCATTAATCTGGATCCCTCCCTTCTGCCATGTTCTGTCCACCCGTGGCACCCTGCTAATGACACAGGCAGCACTTGCAATGCACTTGCCTTTGTCCTACAAGGAGAACGAAGAGTCGTGCTGGTTCGTGCCAGAGCCAGGATTTAAGGAAAAGAGAAAGAAAACAAACAAACGAAAACAAAACAAAGAAAAAGAGAGAGAACACTTCTTCTCTAGTATTTTCTGCCTTGTTTACTTCAGATTTAAAATATGAATGATAAGGACAGGCTCTTACTAATCAGATTCCGGATACTACCCAGCAGAAGACCATTCCAATTTCATTTGGGACTACATAGTGAGTATCATCAAGAAATTAATACAGTATGATCTTCATTAAGATATCCACATAGGTCAATGACATTTAAATCCCATTAAAAATATTAGAAGAAAATGTCTTTTGCAACACTGGGCAAGCAAATCCCATGAGGCACTAAAATCAAAAGTTTGACCTAAATTATTCAAAACTACATGCATTCTCCATTAATTCTGCCTTTTTTCTTTTTTGGCATTCACTCCTTCTAACCCTGGTCTCATGTCAAACACAATGAGATTATCTCAGACCTCCACTCAAGGTAACAGTTCTTCATCACCTGTATTGGTTTCATTTTTCCGCCCCTTCATCGGAGGGAACAGTAAACAAAAATTAATTAAGCTACGGAAAAGATCCAGAACTCAATCCCCACCCGCTTCTAAAAGACCAGATTTAGGGAAGAAAAAAGCAAACCTACTGAAATGAGATGCACTGCAACCGCTGCTCGTTCTCACCTGATCCTAACCTCATCTATTGGGAAGCAGCAGCAGGAGGAATCCTGCTATGGCCAGCTGCTATGGTGGAACCTCCAGGGCCACTATCAACACAGATGTCCTACCGAGTTAGGTGCTGTGGAAATGTACCAAGGAACAGTTTCCTGCTGTGAAAAGCTTCTGTTTTAAATCAACAAGTCAAGGAAACATGAGACAAAATGAGTAAGACAGCCAGGCTGGAGCATGGAATCTGAGACATTCGGCACAGCAAATATATTTCCAATGGATTATTTACATAACTTTAATTACACATGGGCTTGTGTGGTTTACTCAAAGTCATGCCTTGATCCTGAGACCTGGTATACACCCTCTGACCGAAGTTTGCATTTACTTTTAAGCACTTGGCAGATTCGGGATAAAAGAAGCCCAGCAGAGCAGCTGATCACATCATTGCTTTCACTCTTGAAGTCCTGCCTTCATCCTGCTTCTTGCTCCCCACCCCCTATGATATAATTAAAATCATCTTTACCACTCTCCCATCAAGATTACTCAAACTCCAAAATAATTTCCTTTTTGGATTCCTCCCTTTTTCATCAGTGCCTTCCCCACCCTTCCCCCATCTTGAAACACACACTCCTCTTCTGATTCATATACCTTATAGACAACTGCAAATGATTTCTATGAAAATAGTAGTAATAATGAACAAAGTCCCAAAGCAGAAAAAAATTCTTATAAAAAGGTCCATGTTAATTAAAAAGAATGTGTGGGTAACATATAGCCACTGCGTTGCCACTCGGGAACCCAACAGGTGACAGCATTATTTGGTGAGAGGGAAAATGTGATGTAAGCAACTGAGCACTTTAAAAGAAACCCACTGAAAACAAGCATAGTCGTGCTGCTTACAGGAATATGAAACTCTAGAAGTGGTGTGCAGGAAACACAGAGCACCCGGGAGAACACTTCATACACGAAAAGTGCTATGAAGTGACACTGTGTAGGAATGACACAGCTACCAGCACTGCCCCATTTCTAACTAGATCAATTTTAATTTAAGAGCATGTAACTTTATGTCTTTTTACTCAAGCAAGACCAATAACCTTAAGTAATAGCCAATTCTTCAAAAGGCATGCAGAAAGTAAAGAGCATCCATAAGCCACAAGCACAAAGCGAGTTTTAAACTGCCTTCAGACAGCTCTCATAAATACCCTCAAGAATTAGCACTAGCAACACAGGGACGTGGATGTGGCAGTTGTTTCCCTCCTTTACTGCACCTGTATACCTGAACCTTCAACTTTTCAGCCTTTCCCAGTTACCTTCTCTCTGCCTTCAATATATCTTTAGCTTTATGTTACTTCATTTCTTACATTCATTTCAGCTGCAGTGAGAGAATACCAAGTTTTGCCTAAAATCTGAAAAACTGACAACCAAAACAAGTGATATTTCCCAAAGCAACAGGCAAGAAAGTCTTCTAGTGAAGGAATAATCTCATCAGTTTAGCTTCTGTGGTGTTTTTGCAGAGCTGTTCCTTGCTAACTGTACTATACTGAATTAACTCTGATACCTTACCTACCCTAAATGAAGCTTTCTTACTTGTAATGCTGGGTCTAGAAACAATGCTTCTGCCAACAGGTTAGTGTGCCAAACTGATCTGATGGGCTTTTAGAGTAAATGATGCAGAGAACTGTGGTTCTCACTGCAAACTTTCCCCTAATCAGAGAGAAAAAGACCCCAAAACTGCAACATAAAAAAGATAAAAATCCAAAGCATGTACTCAAATGGCTTAGAGATTTTGGGAAAAGAGAAGAGAAATTAAAATAAAATTTTCTCTCCCATTTAATTAACTTTGCCTTTAGCTTCAGGTAGGTTTTTCACAAGACAAAAATAATTCAGCTTTCGTTCTTAAGCTAAAAAAAAATCAGAACAGAAATTGCAGAAGGTGTGGATAGGGGATGAACAGACTTTCAGTCAGAATTTCAAAGTTTCTGATTTTATCAGAACCCTAGGTAAATGTGAGCATCCTCCCTCACAGCTACAACTTTTGTTACTGTTTCCTAAAGCCAGCCAAAGATGTAGTTCACTGGTTCAGAAAAAGAATCACCTGGAAAAACACTCTGCAGGATTCAAACGCATTTCCTAAGAGCAAGGCAACATGCTGGAAAGGCTCTGGAGGGAGAACTTCTTTTATAGACCATGGCATAAGTCCAAGACTGTTTTTGTAGAACCAACAAGAAGAGCGATCACTGTGATGGGTGGCCAGCCTTTACTTCTGATGGCTGGCTGCTAGCAGATGGGACCCGTGGGTTAGTGACCTGTGGGAGATCACTTTGAGGAGAATGAAAAACCAACATCTGTTTCATTAAAAGTTGTGATAGCCTGTACATAAAAGGATCCATTTTCCTTCTCTTTCACTGCTTCTCAAAACACAAATTGCTGACATTGCTAACAAGCATGCTTGTACGGGACAAACCATCCCACCTGGTGAAACTGGAAAAGTGGCAAAAAACGGGCAAATACTTATAGATTTTATTCCTTATGTGGAAGACAAAAGTATCCTAAACAAGGCAAATTCTCTTTTTTTTTTTTGAGTTATTTTCAATAGTACAAGGTTTATTTTTTAATATGTGTAATAGTTATATTGATATGGGTCTTCTTTTATAAGTCCTGTTGCAAGTTACAGATTTGCAAAGGAAATACCGAACGCTAGGCCCTCAGCCCCGGTGCACTCTGCAGGTGTTTTGCTGCGATCGCTGGGTAAAACAAATGGAAGACATACGGGACCATAAACTCAGGTCACAGAAAACCAGTGTTTTCTGTACCATGGTTTCATCTGGCTGGGCAGGAATGAGCTGCGCTCTGGGACACACAGAGGAGTAAATTTATCGCTCGCGCCTGCAGCTTCAGAAAAAGCCATCGGTGGCTGAGAGCACAGGAGAGCGTGCACAGGATGATGCCCCTGGGAAAGGGGCACGGGGAGGAAGATCCTTTTATCACTCTGAAGACTCTTATCTTTCAGAAGACCGGGGGTATCAGCAGTGGCTCTTGCAAAAAGAGCTCAGATAACTCACTCCTGAGAGAGACCATGAACCTGAGGGGATATTGTGAGGCATCCCACAGTCTGGCCAGCTGGGACCTCAAGGGTAAAGGGACAGTTTTGACAGGATGGAGCATTTTGACATATACAAGGATGCTCACACTGAATTTTAAGGACTTTTCTTGACATTTACCTACAAGGTCATCCCCATCAAGCTTCCCACAAAGTCAGAGGATAAGTTTGAGAGTCTGTACCTCCAGTCATATTACCAAAGACCACCAAACCTGCCACTTGCCTTGCGTCTCACGGTCTCCAAGGGGGGAACAAGGGAATTAAACAGGACAGGTAACTACGGTAAATATACATGCCATATACAAATGCGTCAGCAATCCAGACAGCCCCCTGCTTCCACAACGTCTTCATGTCCAACATGGAAAAGGTTTCTCAAAGTATTGCAATTGAAGCGTTAATTAACAGCTGTGGAGCACAACTGCTTTCCACAGCAGGTCCTGTAGCCACAAGCATCCTAGCATCTCTCCACCGAGGACTCTCACAGACTTGGTGCAAACTTGGCACCAACGGTTGAGTCAAAAGTTTAAGCAAGACAAATACCTAGCAAATTCAGAGCTTCCATTAATAATTATGTCATTAGCTTCAAGCTAAATTAACACTATTAGTAGTCTGAATCAAAACCTTTCATCCACACACACCTGAACTCCAAAGTATTTAATATTCTGATCCAGACCCAAAGTCAGAGCAAGAGGGAGCAGGAGCAATGTGAGTCTTAATTTTTCAACTAGGAGTCACTCAAAAGAGCATTAAGAACAGCTAATGAGACTGAGAAAATGCATACTTACATATTTTGCAATCCAACTCAAGAATTTCCAATAATGTGCTGTCTCTGCAACATCAGCAGGTAATCAAACAAACAAACAAAAAAAAAACCAGAAGCAATTTGCAGATTTATACGAACTCTTAGAAGCAAAGCTGTGCTACACAAAGCTGAACTCCAATGAATTACCTGGTTTATCACAGCCAGACCTGACAGCATTTGGATTTTGAAAATCTTTTCTACCATGGATTCTGCCACAGTCCAAGGTGTTTTTTTGTTTGTTTGGTTGGTTTTATTTTTGTGTTTTCTTTTTTTTTCTGTCTGCTTTTAAGAATCAAAAATTCTTTAAGTGAAAGTATCCTCAAGAGTCCATAGTGCCAAGCAGCTTAAAAAACATTCAATAAGAAAACCTACTGTGGAAGGACCTTCTTCTGTAGCTACCAGCAATTACTAAGTATGAAACACTCCGAGACACAGGTAGCTTATGCCAGAAAGGCCTCTTCAAATCCCAATTTTTATTATTGTAATTTTTATTACGAAGAAAAGTGTTCTTATTATCACCTTGAATCAGAGAGTTGCATATACACAATTCCAGCCCCATGGATGCAGTCAGGAGCATGCAAGGAAAAGGAAGATGCTGCAAGAACAGGCTACATGCCACTGCAAAAACTGGCCTTCTAGGACCACACCTCCCTTTCAGTTTGGGCTTCTATATTCATCCCTCTATCTTTTTTTCTGTGTGTTTTCTCAGTAGAAATGAAGCACCCATTTTAATGAGGCCTCGCTTTCTCAGTTTTACAAAGATGCAGTTGATCTGCAAGAAAAGCAGCCGAGTGACGTGGTTAATAGCAAGCAGCTGACTCGGCAGGAATCTGAACCCACAGAATCCCCTCTTTGACCTGCTGCTTTTTTTTTTTTTTTTTTAACCACAAGGTCTCCCACTAACAAAACTTTATGTTTTCATCTTATTTTTTTCAGACCTCATTGTGCATTAAGCCCGGTGATGCCCAGAACCGCCTTATGGACCAAAACACACCTGCATCAGCCTGCAGTCAGCACAGGACCACAAAGCCCCTCCGGACACTACCAAAGATGCCTACAGGCACTTACATACTTCCTGATGCTGTAAGGAGCCAAGTCCAGGTGTAAATACCCGCAGTGGCTTCAAGGGCTAGCAGCATACTGCAGCAATCGCTGGGCAAGGCGGTCACAGAAGCAGGATGCAAGCAGGGGACTGCACCACGCACCTACCGCTGCCAGCTCCATGCCAGCACTGTGTTATTTCACACCCCTTCTGCAACTTGGGAAAACTTTTTGTTTTCTTTTACCTGAGGAACCAGCAGAAAATGATAGAGAGCCTAGAGCATGGGAAGGAAGCACCACAGAGTTAGGATAGCTTTAATACGCTGGCTTTCCCTGCACTAAGGGTATTATGGCTCAAGGAAAAAAATGCATTTATACTGATAGTAAAAGGACTCTGTGTCACCAGCTCCCTGCCACAACAACGCATTGCTTGTTTTCAGTGCTAAGGTCATCTTCGAGGACTGGTTTCGGACTTCCCCTGGAAGAAACAAGAAAGGAGGCGGATTTTTTTTCCAACATGGGGGACTCTGAGCATGACCATGTGGAAACAAAAACAAACTATTCCGGCTCTTTGCTTGCCAAAACCAGTTCTCTCTCGTAATTAACCATTAATCACGCAAACACACACACACACACACAAATCAAATCGAAAGGACAACGTTTCCAGCACGCGTTAAGTTTTACTCTCCCTACCACTTGCACAAACGAGGCTCGAGAGCTCACACGCAGGCAACCCATCTCGCCCTGCCCTCCTCCTCAAAACAGAAGCAGCAAACCACGCTCTGGATTTCCAGCGCAGCCGCAGCCTTTCACAGCACCGTCCCACCTCGGCGGCGGCTCAAACCCGCACATCCCCCTTGCCGACCTCAGCGCGGCGAGAGCAGATCTGCAAGGAGCCAGGAGGTTGCTCGCTGCGATACAGCTGCACAGGGCAGCAAACTGGCTTGCTAAGCTAAGTGGCATTTTGGCACAAGGCAGAGCCGTCATTTTTTTTTCTTCCTATTATGTTACATTATGGGACTTAACAGAATGATCACGTATAAGCTTTAATGACAAGGCAGTATGAAATTTATAAACTCTTAAATCTATGAAACGCAAAGATGGCAAGTCAGTTATTAAGACCTACCCAACCAAATAGTTCCCCCCTAATTCCACCCCTTGCTTGACAGTGTTTGCTGCATGGTCCCCTGTTGCATTCTACTTCCGTATCCTTCTGTTTCCTGTGATTTTGTTTTCCCATTTGGGTGTAACAGGTTTCCACGTTCTTCATTTTAACGCAGTTTTCTGGCCGTGCTAGTGATTTATCCAGGAAATTCTGCCAGGTGGGACAGAACCTCCGTGAAAACTGGAAGCTGTGAACCACACTGGATGGAGCACAACAACATATATTGTACTCAGCTGGCTGATAATGCAAGCCACGAAGAGAGACAAGCAGAGGAGGATGGGTAGAATTCTCGAAATAGAAAGTTTATTGAATGTTGGGAGCCAAGAAACACATAGCTGAGGAATGGAGACTTGTCCCGGCTTCTGCTGCTGAAGATAAATTGCAGGGTTTTGTCTGGTTTGTCTGTCTTTAAATTCTTTCAGCTTTCGTTTGGACCATTTGTATGTCCATAGAGGTGTTGCTCATTTTGAGTGCTCTGAGATTGAAGATTTTTTTTCTCTGCCCTTCAAATTAATGTTCATGACAGTTTTTAAAAAGCTCTTTTATTTCTCTTCCCCTACCCATCTTTTCACATCTTCTTACAGCTCCTCCTCCCCCCACCTTTTTCTTTTCTTCCCAGGCACAGCCTCCAAGTTTTCCTCCCCTACGGTTGCTGCTACTACAGCTTGAATACTTGTGTAGAAAGTCTCTGATGACAAAGCAGGAGGCAGAAGAAAAAGAAGGGGGAGAAGAAAGAACAAGAACCTCAGATGATTTTCAGACCGCGATGGGGAGCTCAGACATCCTCGCTGCCTCATTGACTTTCTCTTTTCCAACCTTACCTGGGAACATTTCTTTTGTTTCTTGGCTGTATTTTCTGTTTCCCTCCTTGTGCTTTTTTTAAACAGAGGGAAGAAAAATGGAGCAAGAAGCACTTAACTTCAAGACACCTGCTGATTTTACACACCGAGCGTTCACTCCAGCCTGGGGAGGAGACAGGGCAGAAACCACTTGGAGAAGCAGAATTGAAGCATAGCAAGAAAGGGCACGTGGTAAATATTTGGAGAGGCTTTTAACATAGTGGGGAGATGACTGAAAAAGAATTCACAAGACAGAGGGCTTGCAGGAAATTGAATGTGCTAAAGTAAATACCGCGTGCAGAATAAAGGGTTAAGTACCCGATGCTTACAAATATAGAACAGGCTGTGCATATCCAAGCTGCATTTGATTGCACTTATTTATCTATATTGGTTGTCTGCTGCCGCAGGCGAGAAAAGACAAAACAGAATTGCAGCATTTTGACTTGTATTTACCTTTCCCTTTTTTTTTTTTTTTTTAAACAAAGGAGGCTCAGACAAGTGACTGGAGTGTCCCTGGGTCTAACGGAACAGCGCCGGCTTGCGCGGATCCAATCTGCCCAGACGGACGCTGCGTGCACTTCTTCCATGTTTCTATCCATTACATTTCACTCCAAATTTATATAACCAGTTAACCAGTAACTTGCATGGGCCTGACAGCAGCACCTACCTGTGCCTGTCTATTTAATGGTCTGTCAGCAATACCATTATAAAATCCCCTTTTTATGGATGCATAACACAGTCATAAAATGTGTTTTCCGAGCTTCAGAATTGTCCGACACGATTTCATCTCCAGGAGCACTTTATTTCAAAAAAGTAGCATGATACAATGCGTGAGGAAAATATATTACCAGCCATTTCACACTGATCCCTGCCTAACCCTTCCAAAACAGAGGTCCTTCTCGTAAGATTACCGGCCCTCAGCCACGCTGAACACAAAACTGTTGTCTCTGCAGGGTGGCTCTGCCCAGTGTGTGAGGGGCAGATGTGAATAAAACCAGCTCATTTGCTCGGGTGGGCTCAGCACCCTCGCCAGCTGAACCCGCCGATCGGTTTAGGAGGGACCAAGCTGTGTGCCCACAGAAGGTGGCCTGCTGATGAAAAAACAGATGAGTGACAACCCACGAGTGACAATCCATGGCTGCCACCCACCTCTTTCACACGAAGCTCCCCACTGGAGCATTGTCACCCTCCTGTGCTAATTGGAGCAAACAGAAACACATATCATTGAGCTTGGTGTACTTTATACTGTCCAAGCAGGAGAAATTTATCCCTCTTGTGAACCCCCATGCCAGGGTCAGCAAATCCCTCTGCTGGGGGCTCTAGCAGCATTTAGGTGATGCACAAATTGTGCACCAGGCTCCCCTCTGCAGGGTGCAATTTTTACTTGGAAAAGCTGCTGTGCAGTAAGTGTTTTTTCTGCCCTGCCCTGAAAAAAACTCTAGGCCTAAGTCCCAGAATTTGTCCCCATAATTACTAGTCCCAGATTGACAATTTTTTCCTGTCTCCTTAAAGGCATTCAGGAACCACAAGTCTTGTTCCTAAAGATCACAGGATGTAATTTTGGCTGCATGGATGTAAAAAGCAACAGACAAGCAAACCAGCCCTTCCACTCCTACCAATAACAACCTGTGGTTGGGGGGATTTATTTATCTCCCTGCTGATTTTAAAATCAAACCATTCCCAAATTGCATTTTAACCTCGAACAACTGCAAGACCCAGAAACATATCTTCAAGAAAAAAAAAAAAAAAAAGAAAGGGGGTAAAAAGAGCATAGTTTATGCTGTAAATAAAACATCTGGTTTTAGTTTCCTAACACTCCAGACCTAACTCTTCCTAAATGTTGGTAACTCTAAACTCTCTATATCCTTGATGGATGAGCTAGGCTAACCACGGTCAAATGAAAGAGCGGCATTTTTCCTGCTTCTGGCAGCACAGCGGGTCTTTAACCTATTGCTTAAGTGAATGCTCCCTATGAAAAAACACATGATAAAGGACGCAAAGCCACAAGTAAAGCCATGCAAACTCTTAATGCTTTCTGACCAGAGGAACCGCAGGACAAGCTGTGCAGAGCATTTGCCTCATTTGCAGTCCCACCTATGGAGATCCCATTTCCTGGCCTGAGCTTCATTTTATATGTGAACAACACAAAGATATGCCCCGTGGAATGCTCAATGCTACCAAACAATAAAGAGGTCTCAACCCAAGTTATCGGCTTCCCACAGACTTGACGTAAAAAGCTACGTATGTTCATGGGGACAAGACTCTACGTGAAGCTGAGGCCATCCGCTCCCGAGGGTTTTAGCCTCTGCTAGTGCAGAGTACGTTTCAATTCCAGCTGTACCAAGATGAGTTTCTTCTGCATGTTTGTTGCCCGACGGAGAGGCCACGGTGAGCGCCTGCTCAACAGCTGGCAGGAACATTTTTCTTCTCACTGGTAAGCATATTTGGACACTTGATTTAGTAGAGCCAATAAGGGCCAGCTACATTATATGAGGCGAACAGGGAGAAGTGTAAATCCTCCTACCTGCACGACCAGTTTCATCCCACGTGCCTAATTATTCAGGCAATCTCTGAAGACTTCTTTTGGGCAGCTTTCATCATGCATCTTCTGAGCTCTCAGGCTAAATGTTTCTCTTACGGCACTCCCTGATGTGGTTAAAAGGTCTAATCCAAGCCTATTTTACAATGTTTGCTTTGTACACGGGGTACTTCTATATATATATTTCAAAATTGAATTTACAGTGGCTACTCAATGTGTTTAGAAATTTTGTACAGTAGATAAACTCTAATTTCAAACACAGCCTTGCACACTTTCTAATGGAGAACATATACCTAGGAAATTCTTCAAACATGATCACCATGCATAAACACTTTTCCATTTTAAACCGTTTGAAAGCAAATAAACTGAAAATTTATAGGGCTACATTAAGACACAAAGTTTACAGCACCGATGTGTATGGATAATAGCAAATATGCCTCAAAGCACAATGTCATTAAAAAGAGAACCTGCATTTCCCTGCAAAGCAGCTGAAGGACAGTCAGAATTAAAATGTTTAATATATATTAAGCTTCCTGAGGAGGGGAAATGGAGACAGAGGTGCTGGTCTCTTCTCCCTGGCAACTGCACGGAATGCACGGGAATGGCACAAAGCTGCGCCAGGGGAGGCTCAGGCTGGACATTAGGAAAAATTTCTTTACCATGAGGGTGGTCAAACACTGCAACAGGCTTCCTGAAGAGGTGGTTTATGCCCCATGCCTGGCAGTATTCAACAGGCATCTGGATAATGCCCTCAATAATATGCTTTAACTTTTGGTTAGCCCTGAAGTGGTCAGGCAGTTGGACTTGATGATGATCTCTGTAGGTCCCTTCCAACTATTCTATTCTATAACTTCTGAAGCCTTTATTTGGACAGCCTTATTTCCAAGTAAACAGAATGCACAGCTCACAGTGGTTTCAGGAACACTTCTGATATTACGTACGTTGCATAAGGAAAGAACAAATTATTATTGCCATAGCCAAAGAATGTAAGTTTTTGTCCATGCTGTGCATTTCACGAGATAAGTCATTCTATAGACTCAAGTAAAAAAGAACAACTTTATGGGCCAATTTACTCTGTAAAATATTCTTCCTAATCCTTGTAAAAATAAGCTTCATGCTAATCCTCCTCCCTGAAAGCTATTGCAGACGACTTTGAACATTTCTATCACATTTTATTAGCTTTAAGCTGATCTAGTTTCTCTAATTTTCATCAGGTTTAGTAGGATCTGTCCAGATATCAGATTTTTATAGTTGATCTGGTTTTATATAAAACCCTCAATCTGGTACATTTTAATTTCCCTAGTAGACATCTGTCTTCATCTGCATCTTGTAAAGTACTAAGCACCTTCTTGGCCTGTAATTAATTAGAAGCAATGACCTACGCATCAGGTAGTAATAGCATCCAATTAGTGGAAATGTATGATGCTTGCAGAAGTATTATCAGTCACATCACAGTATAAAGAGATTTGCCTGTTTATGCTGCATGTCCTGGATGTGATGTACCAGCAATTTGTAGCCATGACAGAGTGCTAGCACAGTCTAAAAAATCCTACCCCTTGGCCTTGTCTTTTCAATGTGAATTTCTAAAGACATTCAAATGCTAATATTTCGTGCATCTACGTCATTAGAAACATCGTATCTTCAAGCTTTAAATATGCTTACCATCAAACTCATGGCAGTAAGAGAACCATGGAGGTTTGTTAAACATGTGAGGCTAGAACCTGCTGGGCACAGGAAGGCTTTGAAACATTGGCAGCTCCCCCATGGAAGAGCTTTCCCTTCCTGAACAAAGGTGGAAACCAGCCCCAGAGGCCAGAAATCCCATTTCCACAACTCGGAGCTGGAGTTAAAGTACGACCCAGCTCTCAGCAACATACAAATTTCCAACAGGTTTTTGCTGCACGTGTACAGAGCCTGTGGAGTCACATCAGAGGAAACCTCGCTCAGAGTCGTAAATGACTTGTGTATCCTATGATGCTTTGCAAACGACTTTGTTAATACAATCTGCCATCAAACAAATACGCACTACCTCCCACAGAAAACAGCAGGAGTTGCACGTGTGTATCTGAGCAGAGTTTTCTCTCGACCACTTTCTGTAGGACTTACACAATGACACAGAAAAGCCAGTAGGGAGCTCAAACTTACAATTCTCTGTTTGATAGGAGAAGAGTGGGCATAAATTGCAACTGACATTATAGAGAAATTCAGAAATTAGATACTGAAGTACTGAAACGTGGGGATGTCTGAGATGATGAAGATCGTTCTTTGAGTATCTCTCAAACATGTTTGCTTGCTCTGAGAATTCACTTAATTGCAACTCACTGAGGCTGTATCTTTGGACTAGCTCTGTATCAGTATCCATAAAAAGCTGGAGTTCATTCAGGCTGAGTACACTGCCATTTGATACAGTTAACATCATCAGCAAGGGAACTCCTAATATTGATCCAAAGAAAGATGGCTCAGAAAAGAGCTGGTGCCAAAAGATGGAATCACGCTTGACAAGGGGCCAGAGCAAGCAGGCTACTCCACCAGGAGGCTGAGCAAGCTGAAGCTTCAGTGCTTCAGTCTCTGGTCACAGTGACTAAGGGAAGGCCTGATGTCCACCTCCGTGCCTCCAGCTCTGCTACCTTATGCAGAGGAGGATGGAGCCAGGACTCTGCCATCGCCACCATGCTGGCTTCACTGTAACATGTTGGGAAGGATTTGCATGCAGGAAAAAAAATGGTAATAAATGTTTTCCATAGTGGCCTCAGGTCTAACCATAAATGGTCATTAAAAATGGTAAGCAAGAGTGCTTCTTATGTGCATTTAGAAAGAACTATAGTTGTGTAGAAGGGAAACTCATGCAAACTAGTCCATGTTGCCCTGTTTACATCCAGTCACCCTATGCTTCCTGCTAATTTGATGATTGAAAGCACCCCCTGTCATCATCATGCCAAGAAATCCTCATACAGTCTCATCCTATAAAAAATCCTCAGAAGCTTCCCACTGATTGTAATGAAAGCAGAAAATGCCTCTAGAGAACAAAGACAACACATTTTTAGACTCAGCTTTCATAGATTTTCATTGCTTTTCCTATGGTGTGATATCCAAGAGGCTGTAAAAGTACACAATTACATGGTCACACTTGTTTAGGTTTTAACTTTACCTACACTTATTTGTCTAATTTGTTCTTTTAAGTAAGATTTTGAAATAAGACACCTTAAGGTTTTTAAGTCAATACTTAAAATTCATATTTGTTTAGACTGAGTATAAATATTTATTTAGACATAGTTAGGCTTATGTCAAATAAGAGTATGCAGCTAAATTGACATAATCATTCAGTAACATTAATCCAATGTGTGAATTCAGACAAGCCTTTGAAAAGTAAAAGCATTAACAGTGCACCAAGATTTGTAAAATAAGAATGAAATGAGAAGATGGTGAGAAGTCATTTACTTTTATAACTGTCTTGAGAAATTGGCCAACCCCTGGGACAAAACCCCCTCAATATACAACCACCCAAAGGACACAGGGATAGGGAACCTGCCAATGATGGGGAATGGGGAAAAGAATTGCCTATATTTGGTACATTTGTTATTTCACTGAAATAATTGATCCCTGATGCTAAAGATAGCAACAGTGGTGGGATTCAAATAGTCCACACATTAATGAAGTCTCTTGCTCTCTGGCAATGGATTTAAACTACCCCCACTGCACAGCCTTCAGCAAGAGAGGCAGTGGTTTAATATTAAAGCAGGGCAAGTGTTCAAATTGAGGAGGTAATAATTCAAAGAGCAAAGCAAGGTCACCTTGCTCAGCCTCACCGATATGTAAAGTGTGTTTCCTGCCACAGGAAAAGCTAAAGGAGTGGGCCAGATCCCTATCTCCATACAAAAAATTAAACAAACAAAAAAAAAATCCAATGCAACTAAGCCACTGATTTCAAAGGCCATTGCTTGATCTGAGTACATCTGGAAAAAATGCAGCAGGTCAATTAGGTGATTAAACAAACACCTCCCCCCTCAAAAATAGCTCTGCTCAGCAGGAATGTTGTTTGCTTATTTGAAGAAGTTCCTTAACTTGTAATGTCTTTTTCATATCCTTCCAGTCTAGGTCAAATCCTGAGAAGAAGCTTAATAACTGCTGACAAAGCAGTTTGCCACATTTTGTGTTAGATGGTTTAGATTTCACTCTACCAGGCACCTGAAATGCCGCACTCTAAAACCAACAGCACGTGCCACATCCAGGACCCCTCCTGCATGGCAAGAACAGATATGGAGTTCTAGGAAGTGCACTGGACATCTTACCGATGACACAAATGTAATGTGTTATTAAGGTTTGATTTAGCTTTTAAGCAGCATTGTGACAGGAGGAGAAATATCAACTTGGAAGGAACAACCACCTTTGACTAGAAGAACCAGTGGTCCTTGCCCCTTCCAGCACTGCTTCTAGGCTGCTGGCCGTAAACTGGTGGTCGATGCATATGGAGAAACTTCTTAATTTCTAGTACAAGCCAGGCCTCCCTCTTTTATACATCTTGGAGTATTATAATAATATTCATATACAACTCCCAGAGTGGTCTGTTTGGCCTGACAGTGTTCAGCACTTTTATTAATAACGCCTTGTTTGAACTTACTGGAACTGCTATTTGATTTATGAAGTCCTTCACGAGCTTCAGAGTGATTTGCACAAACTCACTAAGATCTGCACATAGGAATTGCTTCACCCAGCCCTGAATGAGTAGGGTGACATAGTACCTATTGTACTAGCACCACCAACCACCAATAACATCTTTTGACATATGACCTTGTCCAATTAAATAAACAGAACAATTTAGATACGCAGAAGGTACTTATTAGGGCTGGATCATGGCCAGCTCACTGAAGTGGGAGCACCATTCTTTGAAAAAAGCTGTATGTTGTTTAGCAAAGTTTAATGACTGGAAGCTTTCAAAAGCTTTGTGCCGCACTGCATGCAGTGATGAGACATCCACGTATATGGTGCTCCCTTCCCTATATTGCAGTGGGCAACAGTTGTGAGGTCTTAGGTGAGACTGTTTGTTTCAAAAATAAATGGCTTTCTAACCTACTCCCTTTTAGTCATAATTGCCTCTATCTTAATTGGACCCTACTCTGAACTGTGATGTCACTGTCTTACCATCTTTTTTCCTTTCATCTCAGGGAATTACCAAATCTTGCTTCTTAAGGAGGATTTCAGTCATTTTTCACTTCTTTGCCAGGGACTTTTTTTTCAATGGAAGATAAAGTAGGAAGAGAGGGGACAGTGAATAATAGGTAAAGATAAGTTAGAAATAAGTCACTTCCTAATGGCTACATGACAATTACTAGAAGCACTATATTTGTACATGGTAAAGCCTTGATGCCAGAGCCCAGTGACAGCAGAAGGAGGAAAATGGTCTTAGCTCTTCTGTGTGGATCTGGGGACTAAAAGACATTTCCTTTTTGTGTATTTAAAGTCTTATCTTTTTCCTGTATGAACATGAGGTCTAGGGCATTTCCAACTCCAACAGGCTCCCAACTGAGCCTGTGCCACTGCTCCCCCATCCCACCCACCCAATGCGAAAAGCTCCCCCATTAGTTTTACTTACTCTGGTAAGTCACTCTTCAAACGCCTTTTTAAGCCTCCCTAAGTGTATTCAATCTTTTAAATTCAATCTGCCAGAGTTAAAGATCTCTTCTAATTTTCCTTATTAGGGCAGGACACCAGCTTTTTGAATGATGCTTCTCGTTCCTAATAGCCTCCCTGAGCACAGCGCAGATGCTCCACCTTCTTTCCCACTCCTGGCCCTCTACCAAGCTGGTGCCGGCTGCGCTTCCCGTGCAGAATGTCCTGGCCTCCCATCTGCCTCCTGGGCCTCCTGTAACAGCCTTCCTCCTTTTACACATTCCCCTCACCCTCCTTTTTTTTTGTGAAGCTAAACACAAATGTGCTAAAAAAATAGTAAAAAAAAATAACAAATGGCAAAGAAAAGAATGAAACTGCTGCAAGCATGGCACGCAGCTCCTGAGGCGCTGGGTGCAGCCGGGTGCCAGCCTCACGCAGCTTGTCGCCGCTAGTATTTCTGTATCGTGACACCGCCCTGACGCGGTGTCGAAGCGGCCGTGGCAGCCACAGCGGAAGGCAAAGGGACGCGGCCCTCTCCCGACGCCTGCGGCCGAAGCCGGCGGGCCGGTGAGTGACAGGTAACTGCTGCGGCCTTGTCCCCTGCCGAGAGGCCTGTCGGCAAGAACCTCCCCCGAACACGAGTTCAGTTTACTCACCGTTCAATAACGCTGTGGTGTACGCGAACAGCTGCCGAGAGCAGGCATCCAATTCCGACTCTTGAAATGATTTCAGTAAACTTTTTTTTGTTTTTTCCACTCATGGTTTCGACTAATTAGACAGAAGCTTCCTTGTTAAATGAGCAGTCTTTCCCCTTCCGTTTTCATACCTCAAAGAGAAGGCTATTCAAGCGAAGTAGGTACTATTAAGATTTGAGATTCCATCCAATTAAACATCGATACAGGAGGAAAATTATCCTTTTAAGAGATTACTAACAGCACACTGGTTTCTGTTGTCCACATGGGATCCTGAAAACTGACTGACTGCATGGAGCTTGACATTTTATACTACTTCAGCGTAGAAACGGAGCAGAATTAGGAAACAATTATTGATAAGTATGCAACTGTGGCACCATAAAAGCCCCATGGGTAAGACCAATCTAAGGAGAAAGAAATGAAAAAACAGCTTTCACATTTTTTCCTTTTTTTTCCTTGTCTGCACAGTTGGAAATTTATTCCCTGCTGTTTCATATTTCCTATACTGATTAAAAGTGTTACGTACTGCATTATTCTCTTCAAGGCCTGGATTTTCCAGGTGAAAGCATCACTAGAAACAACGAGGCTGAGGTAGGGAAACGGGGCCAAATTGAAGAATTCTTTAACTATATAAGTAGTAAAACATATTTTTCCACATAACATTTTAGCCACGGCAGAAATTGCTTTTCCACATCAAAGTCAGGACACATTCAAATGAGTACAAGAACCTCAAGGATAAGTAAGACATTTACATTTTTTAGGAACAAACAGACTTGTAACAAACAATGCTGGGTATTAATCATGGTCAACACCAAAAGCTGTTTTTCTAGGAAAGCTTCTTAAGATCTTTTTGCTCTTCTTTCCATGCAGAGCCCTCAGGAACTGACAGAATCGACTATAGCGTATCTCAAGAGAGTTATGCATCTCAGCACAGGAGAAGAGTCATAAGCTCAGACTCTTTGAGCTAAACCTCTCACTTTCTGATCCACAAGAAACTTTTCTATAGAGCATCACTTGTCTCACCGCTATTCTCACCACAACTTCATAGTAATTGTGTTTTAGAGGTGAAAGAAGCAGGTTGATTCTCTGCTGGGTTGTTTCTACCTAGTACAAGTAAGCACTAAGTATGCCATTAACTTGCTCAAAAATGTAAACAAGCTAATTTTAGTGATAATGGCAAAGGAAGATAAATACACTGGTTTCAATTAATGCTGATGCTGGAAGTTGCAGTAAGAAGTCAGCACTTAAAACTTTGCTCATGCTGAGATTCCATGAACTCCCAGACATTTTATCCTGTTTACATTATGCATTCTGGCAGAGAAGTGACCCACATAACCTTCACATTTTTATCTTAAATTTACAGTTAAAAAACATAGGGCTCAGGTAAAATGTTTTTTGACTTATGACATTCCTGTCAATTGCATTTGGAATTCAGTGGTTGCCTAGAACCACCACCAATAAATACTTTTTTTCTAACATTAAGTTTTAAAAAGTCTTGTCTAGATGAAAACTTGGGAATAAGAGTCTTTCAAAATACAGGAGTATGCTTTTCAGTCCTGGTTTTAAAATATGAACTTTAAATAGACAAACAGGAAGTTAAAACAACCCATGAACTTCGCTTCTCTTCAGCGAATCTCTTACAGAGCACTATATTCTTTGGACAGCACTTACAGGAATATTTCAACACCCTTAATCTGTTGCAGTTTTACTGTCTATAAATGGGTTAAAGTATGTGGCATAGCTTATAATTTTACTGCTTCTTTCAAAGAGGCATGCATGAGTTTAATTAATTGCCCTTAGAAGGAAACTGGCTAATTTATTCCATGTTAATGGCTTCATCTTGAAATAAACCATTCGAAGCCTTTAACTACAAAAAATGAAAGTAGCATTCCTAAGGTTTACTTGTCATACCAGAGTGCTGTTCTCATAACTTCTGCCTATGTACACTATTAGTTTCTATGTTTTTTTCCAGTCAAATTCCCCAAAATTCTGGATCTGAAAGAGGCTGAACTACCTTCCCCTTGTCAGGACTCAGCAGCTCTGCTCTTTTTCTCATGCTCAGTCCTGCCTGGGAACCTCAGACTAAACACTATTATATTCATCTCCACTAGAAGCTCAATCCAGGATTTAGAGCACTTAAACACAGCAGTGGGGATCGCTGCGCTTAGAAGCCAGAGCCACCTCCATTAAAAAAGAAATGCAAACTGGTGGCAGGAGGGAGTGGAAGACAGAGAACATCCTGATAACGCTGCACTGTTTGTACAGTAGCTCTGTAGCTAGAACACTTTTTTAGGAATTGGGAAATCTCAAGATCAGGCTGTTGAGTGCACCCATCTGCACCCATCTCCCTAATGCTTTGCTACCAGATGTCTTTGCCACAGAGGGGGCTCCTTGATCATCTCATTTAAAAAACACCCAGTGCTGTACAAGAAACAGTTCTACATATAGGAACAGACAGAAGGATACCTGACTCTTAGGGCATTGAGTTGTGTGGCTGATCTGGGCTCCCTGGTGTAGGACCAGCTTGTCCATTTTACCCAGTGATTAATGCAGAGCATTTAACCCATGTTCGGAAACGGGAACCAGATCTCATCTCTTCCCGCTTCTTTCTCTTTCCCCTTCTTTCTCAGGCTGAGGAACACAACGAACCCAGATGCCACACTTCTTCAGAATGGATGTAAAGGGAAGGGCATTATCATCAGCTTCGTGTTCCTTGTCCAAGATACTTCAAAAGAAGAGAGAATGATCCTTGCTCCATTTTTATCCTAAAGAACAACACTGGAGATCTGATTGTTCAAGGGTCCAGCTTGTGAAACTAAGTTTGACATGGGTGTCTCTATGCATCCAAGAATGGGGCTTGGAAAACCCCTAAAAAGAAAGATTTGAAATACATTTTTCTCCTAGGCATTCCTTGCTAACTATTTCGGGCATTCCTGTTCTGTATCCCAGTTGTTCATGAATCGTGCCCTGATGGGCTTCGCACTCCCCATGCAGGAACTGGAAGTGAAGGCACCTTATTCGAGGCTGCTGATTACACTTGAATTAGTCACTGGTCTGAGCACTACAAGCCCACATCCTTCTGTTTGTCTAGCCTTACGTCTGGTGGGCTGAGATAGTACTAAAAAAAACGAAACCAAACAACCATACAAGAAAAAAACTCTCCATGTACTGGGATATGCTGTACTTCTTAATTCAGTAGTATAAAACAAAATTCCAATGTCATGCACCCCATGTGAGAATACAACCTGGAGCCCCTAATTCTCATCTCAGATGGCAATACACTTTTATCCAGTTTCAGTTATTTCCTGCTGCTGGAGAGAACCCATGCTCTCACAACCACAGCCATGAAATACTTGTCTATGAAATAACTCTGCCTTGAATGTTTTTTTTTTTTTTTTCTGAAAAAATAGAGATTTGGGAACAGCAGGGATACAAACATTCACCTCTTTTAAACTCTGCATCATAATCTTTATGACATGTTTTATCACCAACTATCTTTAAGCTTTTACCAGGATAACAGTCTTTGCCTTTGCAATGGCTCCCACAGTAGTCTTGAGTGAAAATGGGGAGAGCTAAGACGTAGGAGACTAATATCAGAATTATGTGGAATAAAAACAAGGGTTTACAGTCTGCAAATGGAAATCTCAGCGGTAGGCTATGAAAATGCTGGCTGCTAGTGCTGTATATCAGTGAACAATATCCAGAGTTCCTCAAATTACACAGGAAATGGTTTTAATAGGCAAGGTACACACAGCTCTCATTTGCCTACTCTGTCCCTCTCGCAGCTCCCCCGTAAGTCCAGAAGTCCAGAGATCATCAGAGCTCTCACAGGGATAACAGCCACGAAGCCTCGAGCCTGCAGTGTGCATTTTTCTGAGGGTTGCCATGGTGATCTCCAGCACGCTGATCCCCAGAGAGCTCGCTCAAAATTCAGAGGGAACCAAAGCAGGACAAAGAAATGACACCCCAGCAAAGGCAACAGGGAAATGATGTATGATAACAAATACAGATACTTCCACATGAAAGCTCTCAGAAAATAGATGTATTTAGAACTGAGAGGTCTGTAGGAAAGATGTACACTCTTCATAGTCCAAACTCTAAACCAGGATGGTCTAGTGAATAAAACCAAGATTTTCAAACCATCTCATCTTGTGGATCACTATTTGGCAGAGAGTCAATTCTCAGCCTCTGTACTGCAAAATCCTTATTTGTGCACAAAGGACAGAGGACAAGGGATAACTAAGCAGCTAAAAAGATATAGATATATTTAATAACATAAGACTGTAGAGCAGCAACATTTACTAGATAAAAAGTAAATGTCAGATTTTGGTCAACATTACTTTTCATTATTCCACGAAAACAGTTAATACAAAAACTCCTCAGTATTTGAGCAATTTAAATTCTCACCAAATATTTTATGTCATCTGTTGGTTCTTATGCCGGTTATACTCTGTTAATGTATTCACAACAAAAGAGAATTAAATTGGTCTGAACATGAAAGCAACACCCTGTCAAGTGATGTATGATCTCAATATATAGTTGAGAAACCTGTTGTATGGTCCTTTCACTCCTAGCATACAAAAGCATGGTCTGGCCAGGTGCTATGATATAGTGGCCATACACACAGAAAAAAACAGTAAGAAGAGACACTAAAGCTCAAAATCTGGGCCATGTCAGATACGCCACAGTCCAGAAATAATACTAAACGAGAGTCAATCAATGTTTTGCTATTAGGCAGCATCTTTCAGTCAGAGCTTATTATCAGACACTGCCAGGCACTTTTGTGCACAAAAGAGCTCTGCATTAATCCCACATAGGTTGATGTTCAGCCACTTGTGTACAGTGGTTTCTTTTCACAGAATACACAGTATTTTTTTTGTTCCTACCTGGACCTCTTATTATTGTCACAATGGACATCAGCCTCTCCATGTCATCATCTATTAGATCTTCATGTATATACATAATCACATTATAAAAAGTTGCCTCCTGAATGAGCATGGAGCTCATTCAGTCAGATCCACTTCAACTTTCACCAAGTCTTTATGGGTTGCTACAGTACTAACCACTTAACAGCCTTGCTCCGTCCCTATTCACCAAAATTTGGTGCGCAGTCTGTCACTTATGACTGCAGGCAGCACTTCACCTCCTGCCTTTGGGTTTGTGCCTGATGCCCTACTAGTGTGTCACACTGACACTCATCACCACAGAAGGTGTTCTCGAAGGTTTGGTTTCTTTAGTATATTCACATTCTCACAGTCCTATTGACAGGGAACATAGAAAGGGTTGTGCAGAACAAATATCCATTTATATATGAATAGGATACCCATTTATATGGATATCCTTCAACAACCATTTGTACAGTGCACAACACCATCTTACTCAATACACGTGCCTTTCTTAACTCTGGTCCCTCCATTAGTTTTGCTTTGCTATCCAGTCATCAGATGAACTCTCTGTGCTTCCCCAGACTGTCACCTGCCTGGTTTTCAAATTAGCACATGACTAATACTTGCTGGTTGGAAGAAGGACTGAGGGAGAGATCTAACCATCATCTTCAGTATTTATCATCTTATCTGAGGCTTCTTCTCTCCCAAAAGGTGCTGACATCAGTCTTAAGCAGTTTCCCTATACTTTAGCCTTTCCCCTTTCTGCTACACCCATGTGATAAAGCAGAAAGGGGGTTACTCACGTACTATGGTCCTCGATAGCCTTCTGCCTCTGCCCTCCCTCCTGTGCACGCTCACACCCACAGAAGCAGTTTCTGCCACTGTGGGCAGAGCTCCCTGGCAGTTCCCACGAGCGGAGACATAACACCTGGGTGTTTGTGTCCCATGCAGTATGGTGAACTACGCACCCCATTCCTTACCAGCGTTCAGCACAGCCTCCAGGCGAGAAGACGAACCTAAAGCCATTACTCCAAGAAACTCCACTACTTACTGCCACTGTCCACAGGCATCGTAAATGCCACCACTGAGTTGGCAGGCTGTGCTGAGCTGATTTCTCTCTACTGACTGTAGCTGGCTGCCTTTTCCTTAAACAGCTTCTGGAACACTTGGGCCCTTTTTTTTCCATATGCTTTTACTTTTACTGAGAGTTTGCAAGCTGTTGATTCCTGAACAGGAGTGCTATAGCTTTTGGACATAAGCACTCTTGATCCCCTTTAACAGTGTCTGATTTATTTGCTGCACATGCTGGTATTTCTGCTCCCTTGCAGGTAAAGAACTTGAACTTTAACGAGATCCCTACAAAATCGCTGATTGCGGTAGGCATAATATTAAGGTTCTTATTCTCTCGTACTCTGATCCCTTCAGGGAAGAGGTTTTATTTACCACGAATAAAGATGAAGGCTGACAGACAGCCTTCAAATCAAAGCACAAGCCAGAAGATGTCTGATTACTCCCGGAAGCAGCATTTAACAGCTTAACTTAGTCTTTATTTAGATATTATTTTGCATATTTCACCCATAATGAAAGCAAACTTGTCGTGAACAAAATCATTTGGTAATCTAATTTATCAACATCACTCACACACTGACAGACAAGAATTTTAATAAAATTTGCACTTATGACATCAATTTGTTCTAATTTCTGTCTCTTAGATGCTTATGCATTTTATGGGGTTGGTGAATGGAAAAGAACAGAGACCCTAGTGCAATTCCAACCACTTCTAGAAAACCTAGTGGTAAACTGTAATGCACATCTGCTCAGGGAATATACTTAAAAGGCTCTGCTTTCCTTACTGTAACAGCATGCACTACGCCACCCACTACTCGTGTGTGACAATATTTTACAAGGATACCGCAACTCTTTAAAGCATGGGGACAAATTAGCTACACAGGGGCTGTCAGATATTTACCTTGCCCAAGAATGTTAGATGTATTAGAAATGCCAAAGACAATAAATGTAGTTCAACTTCAGTAAAGGAGTTGGCAGAACACGACAAAAAGCATCGCTGCAGAGATGCTTGCCTCAAAGTCATGCATCACAAAACATCAAACCTGCCCCCACCTTCTCTTTCCTTTCCTTTCCTCTCCCCAGATATTCAGCAACTGCAGTCACAGGCAAGGCTCCTGTCAGCTGCTTAAGAGATGCAAGAGGAAAATCACAGCATGCCTAATACCTCACTTGGGACACCTTCTTTTTCCTCTGTTGTCTGTCCCACAAGGTTGGAGTTTCAGTTTTATCTAGTGAATCTGACAGCACGCAGCTTGCCCCTCTCTTCACAGGCTGTCCTGCCATTCAGTTCAAAGAAAGATCTCAGGTAAATGTTATACTTTGCCGAACATCTGGGCAGAATGGCTGATGCCTCATTCGTCACCAGAGAGAAGCTATGTTGCCTCTAAATGTAGTAGTCATTGCTCTGAAAGGACAGTCTCTGCTTTGGGCTGGTACTGGCAAGCAAGAGAAGGTGGGAACATGCTCATGGAGCTGCTCCAGCAGGAACTACCCATTTTTCAGCTCCTGGTCAGGTTAGTTTTGAGCTCCCCACTCAGACTTGAGGTTTAGTTGCACCCATGCTTATACCACTCATGGAAGTGGCAGAAACAAGCAGCTAGGGGAGATGGGAGAACCAAATAATCTTGTGCAGCAACAGTGTGGATTGGTACCTAGTGAAGCGACAGGGTAAACATGTCCTGACACAATTCAAGTGATGTAACTTCAGTAGGTGTCCTGGAGCTGGAGAAAGAAATACAGTCTCTCACCTTGTCAGAGAAAACAGGCAGGCTTGCTGGGAGAGGATATTATCTCTGCTCATTCTTGAATAAATGACTCCTTTTGTTTAGGATGACTATTTTCAGGGTACCACATTTGCTTACAATAATATGTTAGTATATTCGATTTTTGCTCAAGTAGTGCAAAATAGATGTATTGGGAACATTTTCCTTTCTTATAGTTATTGGTTTCCATCCCCAGTCTACATCATATACTTGTTCTTTTTCCTCCTGGTCCTATATATACTTCAAAGACATATTTTCAAAGAATCTTTTCTCTCAGCATAGCTTGCCCCCCAGCTGTAAAAGCTTTGCACATATAGACCTCCCTTAGGAGAGTTAACTTCTTTGCATAGAGCTCCTTTAGGCAACATCTGCAATCATGCAAACAGGTAGAAGGTTCCCATGTGGCGCAGCTCAAGAAGGAAACATACACATCCTGCAAAGCAAACCCAGGGTAGCCCCACAAATATTTATACATCAGATAAAATCCATATCCTGCAGCTTGGGCCACTATAAACAAATGTTACCCAATATATCTTTCAAGTCAATCAACTGAAGGATTCACATATGGATGGATGGCCTGATCTGAGTTCACCCAAGGGTACGAAAAATCTGGGAATGCAACAACTCAGCTTACCCTTGAGTTACTGACAACATGCCCCTTGCCCTCCCAGAACTTTGGAACAGGATCTTCTCGGCTTTGAGACCACACAGACCTCTCTGCAGTCACTCAATTTCTGGATAATTCTGATGAGGCACTGGCAACCTATGCCAGCACTGGCAACTAGAACACAGACCAAACTAGCCCAGATAGGTTTCTCCTGTACGAATTATATAGCTCATGTTTTCTAAAGATATTGGAGGTAAGAAGGGCTGATGGACTTCAGGAACCTACTCCACCATCCCTGACATCAGCTCTAATGTGTGTTTTTGCTCATTATAACAGAAATGGTACTGTGACCCCTTTTATCCCCTATGAATACCCTGAAGAGCCAAATGTCTGATGGGTGAAGATTTTTGGATGCGGAACTGATGAGGAGGATACTGAAGTCAAAGCCCTGAGACAGCTTTCTGTTCTCAGTGAGAGTCCCCCAGCACGCCCTGTGCTGTCCCCAGGCCTCCCCTGACACGCAGGCCGAGGATCTCAGAAGAAAATGGCTCAAGAAAGGAGAATAAGAAGAGGGTGTCAAGAGTATAAATCCCCATAATATTGCCCATAATTGATACCATGGTTCGTTAAGTCACCAATTCCACAGGAGGGGCAAATTTATTTATTTATTTTTTAGAAATAAAGTTAAACATAGCTCTGTGCTTATATTTGAAAAATAACCAGCCAGACTTCTCAAAGCTATGCACACCTCAGTGCAACCAGTACCATCATCCTTCCTCCAGGTTCAAAAAACAGACAAGGAACTCTAAAAAACATGCTTTTTGGAAACGTAGGTCTAGCTTTGAAGCAAAGTGTGGGAGGTCCCTTCAGTTGTCTTGAAAATTCCAGGCACATTTTAAAGAAAATACTAGCTGTGTATAAACACTGGAGTTACAACGTTTCGCAAACTCAGAAGTTCCCAGGAACTGTAATTTAATACAATTCATTAACTAGTTGCAAATTAAACCGATGTCATTTTAAGTAAAACCAGCAAGGATAAACAAGACTGTATTTTGTGTATCTCTGGAAGATAACTAAGTCATTTTTTGTTTACTAAATCGTTGACTTACTGACTGACAATAAGAAATTTGATATCTAACACTAGATATCCTTACTTCTTGACATACTTCGTGACATTGTGCTCGATCAAATTGAGTGTTACAGCAACAGAACACTAGAATATTGCCTAGATGTCCAAAGGAACAGCTATTTTTAAATGTCTTTTTTGCATGTATTGTATTAACTGAAACAAATAAGGCTGAGGCTTGCCTTGAATTTAGCCCTAAAAGTGGACAAGTATTTAATTCTTACTTTTATCCTTGTAAATCCTTTAATTAAATATAACATTAATTGAACTAAAGATTATTAAAGAGGTTTTTCTCAATTAATACATTTAAATGCATTAAAGCAGGGAGAAAAACAAAACAAGAACACAAGCCAGGCTTATAAACAGATTAATACAAACAGCATTAAGAAAGTAACACCCTGCAAACACAGGGCATTTTTTCATGTTTGTTAGCACAAAAGTAACAGCAAAGGTTAAGAACAGCGGAGGTGGCGTATTCCATACAAATCAACATGTTAATGCAAACTGTCTCCATTTAGCAAAGCAACGTATCAGCTCACACACAACAACTGCTTAAACGATATCATTATTGTAAAGCAACAGGATGAAGGGTGGGAATGGTGCAGAAGCCCCCCTGCACATGGTACTCAGACTGCCAGGTATGGGGAGTCCCCTAATGCCCTTGCAGTCAGGGTGTTCGTGCACCAAACCCAAGAGATCAGCAAGAGAGGGCTTCAAGTGGGCTTCTGCAGCCCTGGTCTGAAAGCCATGGGCTGAAATCCCCATGGATGGAGCCGGGAGTGGCACAGGCCACTGCTACAGCCTGCAGGGCAGAAGAGAGCCATGGGGCAGCTGGCATGGGGAGAGCGGCACGGCGACCCCCCCTCAAAGCCCCGCTCCCAGGTTCTGCAGGCTCAGTGGAGTCAGAAATTAATTAGCCCTGAAGTGACTGGGGAGACCTAAAATTGTTCAGGTATTAGCAATTGCAGAGTCACCACAGGCACAGCATCCAGGTGCTTGCTCTGTACCAGCAAGCAGACAATGGCAGCAATACCTTCAGTAAGAAAAGCTGTGGAACAGTGCCCTTAGTGCTTGTTCACTCACCGAAATTTAAAAAGAAGGAGGGTAAAGAAGCTGATTTCACCACCTCCACCAACAGCAGCCACATGAAAGGGCTCACTTTGGCCCAGAATCAAAGGTTTATGGAGACAAAGCTAATGTAGCATCTGAGAATGACACTGTAAATGACATTCAAACTCCAGAATCAATGCTAGAATCAATGCTGACAACTGATTTGCAACAGTTCCCTCCGTCTAAGCCCACAGCATGTTTCTTTTTCCAGACCGGGACGATTCTTGATTTCTGTTGCTGAACACAACAAGAAACCTGGTGTCAATATTCTCACTCCTGTGTCCCCCAAAGGGCACCAGAACCTGCTTATTCTATGAAATCCCATGGGCTACGCTTTATTGGAGTTCAGTTACAGGAGTCCATGCACCTCTCAGCTGGTGGATTAAGAGCAGGAAGAAACCTGTTACAGCGTAGATGATAGCAAAGCAGTTGTATTCATCAACATTTACAAGAGAGAATTAGTACAGTTTAGGTACCTTCAATAGAAATTTCTCAGCGACTCTTCTCCATGCATCCCCCCAGAAGTGAGATAACCCCACAACTTCAAAATCAGCCTTAGTACCACAAAGAACTGGTGTGAAGCCCTATTCTAGCACACCCACCTTGTCTGCTCCGTTTCACTAGGATTGGGTAAACTGCTTTTTGCTTTCTCTTGATCTCCACAGGATGCAGCAGTCCTTGCCAAAAATAACTATGTTTTAATTTTCCTTCACAATTCCCTTGAAGACGTCTGCACTGTTTTAATGCTGGAGCATCACATATCCCTTTAATCCCTGCCTACACATTTTAACATTTCAAACACATGGTTATTTATAAACGAAAAGCCACCAGGGCTTTGGTGAGGTAAAGTGGTTTAGTGGGGACTGAAACTGGGGAGGGGGAACGGGAGGGTGAGTCATCATTTTCTGTTTTTAATCCCTTGCTCCTCCTCTGGTTTGGGCTTTGTTATTAGCAGCAGTGCTTATTCACTTTGAGCAGGGCCAGGACAGCAAACAAGCCCTCTGAATGTGAAAGCGGGACAATTCCAACACTATTTCAGCCGTGCGATCCTGCTCCAGGCTGTGCAATCAGTTGAGACCCTCTTTTTGTAGCCTAGGCTTTTCCCTCCTTGAAGTGCCAAACCCCTCCATCGAAAGCCTCTGGCCGCTGTTTTGTTCGCTCCCACCTGCTCCTGCAAGAGTGAGAACAGACGGGACCAAAGCAACCCTGTTTGTGAGTTTTGTGTGGTATTCAGGGCCGGGTATTGACACACGGAACAGAGCAAACAGGTTACAAAAACTGTTTGGAGGGACAAAGCAAGGCACTTGAAAACCAGCACCATTCCAACTAAAACAACACTTGGAAACAAGTCTACTGCATACTGAAGGGGACACAGCAGTTGTTCACAATCCCCTCTCTTTTTCGGTCGTTGTTGAACAGCATGGCTAAGATTTGTCCTCCAGCCCAATTATACCACTCTGCTGATGCTGTAACAAAAGGAGAAAGAGCCATGACAGAAATAACAGAGTAACCTGCATTTCTAATGGAAGCAACAGCAGGACGTAAAAAAATTAACTGCCATCACAGGCAATTTTTATTTCCACTTCAAGAACCCTCTCCCTCTCTAAACACTCCTCCTGCAAAAAAAAATCTCCAGGCTGACCCTCCCAAGCCCAGCTACACCTCAAGCCTTTCGCAGCTCCGCTGGGAACCGAGCGATCTTTTGCCTTAAGCTATGAGAGCTGGGCAGTGCAGGAGCCCGCGTCCAGCCTGCAAACCGACCCCATGCAGCATCCAGCTCTGGACTTTCTAGGGGTGCTTGAGTTTGAAAAAAGCATCTGCCTCAGGTTCAGCTACTACATCCACGTGTCGGTACCAAAATACTTGCATTCAGATTCAAAAGTGTGAATACTCTGGAGCTCCGAGTATAATTTAGGATAACAACAAGAATATGCAGAACCTCTGAGAATTAGACTACTTATTTGGATAAATTAGGTAGGTAGCAACTGTGAAAATGCTGAAGTTGGACATTATTTCAGCTTCCTGGGCTGAAATTATACATGGATATAATTTTTACTTACCTAATAGGTATGTCATGAGAATTAGCTAATACTGACACTTTGATCTTTAAAGTGCTTTGCCAAATATTAATTAAGAAAGGATTGTTTTGCACTTAAAAAAGCTAGTATTTTGGAGTTAAATTTGTTTCCACCCCTCTCCTAAAATAGTAAAGAATCTACTGTTTGTTTTTCTACATATTCCCCAGGAGATTATTTTGGAGAAACATGAGACAGACAGACCGACATGAAAAGTTGTCTGCATTTTGTTGCAAGAACCTGCTCTCCTGTGGGTCTTGTAGCCAGACCGTAGAGTTAGCTCAAACATTACTGAACAGAGGGAGAAGGGAAACCCCCCATAACAAACACGCGTTTATAACTCACCTATGAGTTATTCTTACAAGGTGGGTAACAGACACACATATGAGAAGTTCATAAAACATTGCAGATATTCAAGCGCTGCAACTCCTGGTAAAGCATGGCCTCATTTCTCCGCGGAGGGAAAGGTGCCAACATATGGGCAACCCATATTACAATTTCCTCAGTAGTCAGTGACACGAAACATATCCAAAGCCATGCGATACTTCTGATACACGGGCCACCTGTGTACGCTGCTGCCAGAGACAGAGTGAGCAAAGCCTTGCTGGTGGAGTCGGCTCTCTTCCTGTCTCTCCGTGCTCAATAATAAGGGCAGGAACTCCACCGTGGCACCCTTGTTGCAAAGATCTAGGAGCAAAGGCGTGACATTCGGCCTTTACATAGCCCAGTGAAAATGAACCCATATTAGAGGGAAATAAAAGGCTGTACTTGATAGCATACGGGAAAGTAGAAGCGTAAGTCTCCAAATAGGCTGCTCTGCACACCCCGGAGAGATCATTATACAGGGCTTTCCTGTGATTGCTGCCACTGATGGTTACAGCCTGACCTGGTGTCACAGGCTACACGTGGTGGCAGCACAGGGAGATCCTCCCTCCTTGATCCTCTGTAGTTTCTTTACTGTCAGCCAGGCAACACAAAGATGACAGAGCCAAAGGGAAAGGAAAAAAAGACAGGCAAGAGATACTGAAAGAAATCTCAGAAAGCACGAGCATGAAGACAAATGTAACTCCTGTGTACTTCCCCCAAACTCCATTTAGAGACTTGAGTTTTGGGGTGAGAACTGCACAATCTCTGCCAGAGCATTTTGCAGCGTGCACATCTCATTCTCACTTGGTGCTCAGGATGCACAGAACATACTGAACAAATGTTACCCGACGCTTCAGTAGCTTCAGTCCTACGGATCTAAAGACTGGTCTTACAGGTGATTCTGGGAGCTCAGCCTGATTGATTGTCACCCAAAGTTTGCTACTTAAAAGAACTTAGGAATGTACTAATAACAACGTATTAATATTTCTGTAATATTGCAAAGCTAAATTCTAAAAGCAAGAAAATACTAAAGTTCCTTCTGTGAGTCCTTTATGACAGTCCCTATGATGAGACTTTTTGAGGCAGTTTCCCTGCCTCATTCATGCACAATGCAGACATTACTTAATGAACTAGCAACTCTGCAGTGTTTACTTTTCTCCTCATTATCCAGTGTGGCTCTATGCCTTATTTACCATGCTATCCAAGGGCTGCCTAGAATTATGTATAGTGTTCATGATAGAGGAGCCAAGTTCTTATAAATAACAATTAGCTTTACAATACCCAGCTGGATCCTGAAACTAAGGGGGACATTTTGGGGATGGTCATTGTTTTTGAGCAACTATTTTATAAACAAATAAGCCTAAAAAGCATCTCCATAGACTTCCCAGAAAGAACCTGCCTGCCAGCAAGCAGAGCTTAGTGAGAGCACATGACATGACATGGTCCTCACCCTTCAAAAGTGTGTTCGAACCAGGCTATTTATGGTGCTGGTGCACACATTTTACATAACTAACGGTGAGAACGGTGAACAAAACTCTCCACGCTACGTTAAAGATTTATTCCGGGAATCTCAGATTACAAAATGTACAGCAAGAACCTAATTTTGGTATCTAATTAGGGGTAGGTGTTCCTCCTCCCCTTACCCTGCGCACTGTGCTCTGCTTAATGGTGCCGGCTCCCAGTTCCCTACCATGCACCTCCCCTTCCTTCTACTTGCATTCACTGCCTCAAGGTTATTCTGATGTATCATCAGCATAATGCAATACAATTATCAGCTTATCATCTCCTCCAGTCCATTTTACATTTTTTCCCAGCCTTTCCCTACTACTTAACAAAGAAGAAAAACAAACAAACAAAGAAATCACTCTCCCCATCTCCTCTCTCCTCTTCACCAGGTGAGGAAACACAGCTAACCAACATTCCCCAGATTCCTCCACTATCCCAGCTTTGGCTTTCAGCTCTACGAAAACTCAGTCTGGAAACTTGTTAGAAAAGAATGGGGAAGAGAAGGTTTCTGAAAGTTTTTTCCACTTTCTGGCTTCACGGGCAACCAAAGTCCAAATCCTGCCAGCTATCCTATCAAACCTAAACTAAACTAATGTACTTCAAACCCAAGTTTAAGATTTC
Organism: Anseranas semipalmata; assembly: GCA_013399115.1. Lineage (NCBI taxonomy): Eukaryota > Metazoa > Chordata > Aves > Anseriformes > Anseranatidae > Anseranas > Anseranas semipalmata. The sequence continues at coordinate 145,685 of VXAA01011783.1, forward strand.
ATTTTCAGTTCTGACTAAAACTAATCATTTTATTTAGTATCTCTGGATGTGCTACATATCAAAGAGGATGACCATAAGAGGAGGTGCTGGATCTCACGGTTTCAGGGCTCTGCCTCGTGTTTGCGAGTGACTGCAGGTAGAGCCACTGCTCTTCTCGGTTCCTGTTAAGTGATTTTGTTCCCTCTCGCTGCCTCTGTGGCTGTTTATATGAAGATGTCTCCACAGTCACATCTGAGATACAAGACCAAAAGAGGATACAAAAAGGTATTTTCTCCTCTCTGCATATACTTGTTAATTTCATGTTACTCCAAAAATCCCAGCCAACATGAGGCCAATTGATTTTTGAAAATTATTCAGTGGATATATTTAGAAGGATAAATCTCTAATTTTCATGTCTGATAGTTGCAACAGCCAGATCAAAAAGAAGGTTTTCATTTAGGAACTCAGTCTACACATCCACAAAATTAAAATATCAGAAAAATAAGATATACTGGAGATCATATCCATTTTTACATCAAGGACAAAGTGCCAGTATCCAACCCACCACACGGAGGTGTTTATTCCTCTGGCAGTTTCATGGCCAGACAGTAATCATATTATCAATAGTCTACGAGTACCGAACTTCCTGAAGGTCAGCTCTACTTCACATATTTTATTTCTTTTCATATACAAACATATATGAAATGACATTTTAACTGGGCAGTTATTTTTAGAATTCAAATTATAGTGAAATGGCTGTCTCCCGCTACACAAGCATTTTAAAAAAACACAAATAAAGGAAGTCTAAATATTCTGCTTATTTCACAATTCTGAGGGAACTGAAGATAACTGAATATTTTCCCAAGTTTCCCAGGAGAAACAGTTAAAGATCGAGTTGGTAAGAATAATGTGACAGTAACTCTAGGAAAACTTTTACATGGACAAACTCATCACACACACATAGAATTGATCAAGAAGTGCCACTGGCTAGAACAAGCTCACTCTGGAGATGTACTTCTAGGACCCTGAAGCTAAATTAAAGTTATTTTTTATTTGTTTTGATTTGTTCAATACACACTGGAAGGTCTTAAGGATTTAATTTTATATCTTACACAGGTTTCAAGCTGGGCCAGATACCGGTAATGAAGAGAGTAAATGCACTGTCTAGTCTGTAAATCTCTAGCTTAGGTATAATGTTGTCAAATCTTGGGTCCTTCATTTCAGAAAACCCATTATCAGCAGACTACTCTATAAACAGACATATTTTGCTATGTTCCTGTAGTAGCTCACTGTTTTAGTACTATTGGTCAGTCAGTAATTTTAGAAGACAAGTTTACAAAGAGCCACAGCCTAAAATTAAAACTGTCCCAGCTTGTTAGACATTTAAGAGAGGATCACCATCCTACTTGACATCTAAGTCATGAATTCTGTACTTTATCCAGCATTTGGAAAGACTTATTTGACTGCTTCCAAACTCATCAGGCAAGCTCTGGGAAATGGAAGGTGAGATCGTGGGAAAAACGTAAAACGAAAAAATACTGGAACAAATCTGTGGCAGCTTAAAGTTTATGACTATCACTACTCTGCACACCAGATCCACTCAAAGCCTCCCAGGGTATGACTTGCAAAGACAGGTCTTTGCTTCACACACAAATACATACGTACATATGCACACACACAGTTATGGAGTTCACATTATTATGAAATACAGCTAGGGAAAGCAATTACTTTAAGAAAAATAATGGGGTATTCACCAGCAAAGTAACAGTTTCAAAAGGGTCTAGAAAATGAACCAAAGCTCTTATTGTTAGAGAACTATTGACTTCAGGTTTGAAAAAGTGACCTCAAGTGAGCAATGATGCACTTAGCCTGGAACTTGCAGCCGTTGTATTTCATTCTAAATTGAATTGCCAATCCACAGTGCAATCTTCTTCTATCAGCTCACATCTTTGGGGCAAGTACACAGAAAAATACTATATAGTGGCTGCATTATTCCAAGTTAGACTAAATTCTTTTGGAAATGGAAAATATGTCTGCGTTAGAGAACTTAAGGATCCCTGTGGGTATGTATGCAGGGGGGCTGTGTTTTTTTTTTTCTTTAATCTTTAAGGGCACTTAGTGACAACTTCATGTTGACATTTTTCCTGCAAGCAGTTCATAAGCATGCAAATAACTTTGCATGCAGCCCCGTTAATAGCATTTAGGTATGCATTGCCTACAGACCCATATTTAAAAATACATATTAGACATTTTATACCTCATACATACATGCACAATGTTCAGATCCAGCATTCTCATCGTATCAAAAGTACTGTGTTTAGTGGCATTTTAGGTAAATTGGATTGCTAATTTGGCGTGATCTATAAAAGCACCAATATCAATGATCTGCAAAGATAAATAAGTGCCACTTACAGGCTGCGAAATACTTACATTCACTTTGCCACTACTTCTTCTTCACTACAATCAAGTTATTTTCCAGGACAGTGTTTAATCTTCTTACTAAATAAAAGAAGGCAGTGATTAAAACTCTATCCATATGCATTAAGCTATGCTCAATCACCTTAAATTTATGAACTTTAAAATATTAAGATCATCTATAGTGTTTCATAAACTTATAATTTGTTTATATATACTCAATTTTATTACATTTTAAACACAACTTTAGCACACCATAACTTTCAATCCCGAGGCTAAATGGGGCAATGTTCTATATTTCAGTAGCTGCTCAGATAATAAATCAGACGGACAGTTGCTCACAGATGTACAACTAATTACTACAGAACTGAGAGCTCAGCTGATATATTACCAGAAAGAATGCCTGGCATTACAGATGGGGTATTGTATGATTTGGCACTCTTCTAGCAAGAGCTTGAACACGCTCTTATCAATGGCAGCACTCAGCACCTCCCACGATCAAACATTTAAGAATGGAAGAGAAACAGTGTCTGTCCCTCTAGGGAAGGATAAAGTACCATCTGATATCATTTAACATTACTGTATATGCCAAAAAGTGATTAAGAAAGTGTTAATCTAGACTGTTCAACTTGAATATGAACATGACGACTGGCCTTGAAAAAATATCCCCATCAATCTATGTAGTGAGTGCTGAATGCCCCAACCTGATTCTTACATATAGATATTTATCAGGTAATTTTTGTAAAGCACATGATGCCCACTCAAGCAGTTCATAGCAAATGCCAACACACGCACTAAAAGATCATCAAATGGCAGTCCCCAGGGGAGACCCAAACATGCAGCAAAATCCACCACCTCATCTTCAAAGCCATCTCAGCTCCATGCCAGCTGAAGCTGACTTTGTGACTTGCCTAACACTGGCTCCCCGGGGAGGTAAGAAATAAACCTCAGCAGGACTTCTATTTTCCTCTTCACATGCCCTGAGGCTGCCCAGTACTGAAGCGTGTTTATTTCGTTAATATTCGATGGGACTTAATTTCTTGTTTGCATTCCCCATATCTAGTTGCTGTGGTAACACATTCTTTAGGACTATGTACATTCATCTCCTCCCGGAGCTCCTGACAATACAAATTGCTCAGCACTATGTGAGGTCCCAAGGAAAAGCTGTCTGAGAACCTGCACACTCACAAGGATGCTCAGTAAAACCATGAGATGCAAAGCTATGGTGTGTGCTGTTAGCTTCAATATTCGTGCATTTCATTAGAAGTGACTTGAAGGAGTGTTTTCCACCCTGGGAGGCTGAGCGTCCATGACAGGAAGAGAGGGTTGGGGAGGGTATGTAAAGCAGAGTGGGGTGGAACAAGGATAGGGGCAGATGTGGAAAGAATGTGCAAGGATCTTCAACCAGAAAGATGAGGTGAAGATTAAACAGTATCAAGGTGAAGAGGAGATTTCAGGCTAAGACTTCCCTTCTTTAATAAAGAAGGGAAGAGAAAGATGTGGGAGAAGAGCAGGGTGAGATATTCAGACCACAGTTGGATGATATGACCTACAAGGAGAGAGGGGCTTAGACTGGAACCGAGGGACAGTATGGGAGGTGAGGCTTAAGTTAAAGTGGCCAACCCATGAGACATACAAGAGTCTTGGACTTCAGGACAAAGGGAAAGGGCAGATTGCTTTCCATGTGTTACTAACAAAGGAAAAAACAGACCTGGTGCAACTTAAGCACATAAAGGAGAGGAAATACAGAAGTAAAAGGAAGTGCAATGGGTGTGAAAGATCATGATATTTTCAACAACAGTCGAGAAGGAAGGAGGTGGAGGCAGTCAACAAGGAAACAAGATTTCATCCCGCTGAGGAGTTCTCTTTCTACATCTGTGTTATCTCTCTCCTTTAGAAGCCTTTTGCAAGCATTACTGAATGGTGTTTTAGGCATTTCTTGAACAGTTGGTTCACACCTCAACTTTGAAGTTGCAACTGAGGTGTCTGGAAATTAGAATTTGGCTGTGCCTGGAAAAGGAATCGAATGCTGTGAGTTCTGACGGTTGTGTCCAGCCAGTTACACCCCCAGTAATAAGAGCACGCACCCTGCTAATAACATCAAAACTTCATTTATTGGGAGAACAGGTTCAGCCACAAGCGAGGAACTGGCAGAGAGCAATCAGACTGTGCATGCGTCAGTTCTCGTGTGTGTGCACTGGACATTTTCATCCATGGTTGGTAACTAGCTGTGCCAGAGAATGATGCCACCAAACTGTACTCAAATTTCTGTGCTATATAACATAGGGAGCCTTTCTCATAATAGGTTTGGGACATGAGCCAGAAATCTTACTCGCTGTCTCCCTACTTATTCAAACTGAGTCATCAGATTTTCCAGGTTTCTCCACTCTCAGATGGCACACTGCTTTGGCTAGGTTTAGATGGACGCCGGTGGTACCATCTGCCACAAGGCTTCCTGGTTTTGTTTAGTTTTATTTTTTCGTTTTACCTCCTGCTCATAGCACAACAGCTCTTTTTCAGTGTCTTACACCAAGCAAACTGCAAGGAATTTGTCTTTCATGGCATGGGTTTGGCCAGCTGGCTGGACAAAACCAAATGCTTGAACTACAGGAACTAAAATACACATTGCTATCAGAGATCCTGAGAGCTGGAAGCTCTTGCAGGCTGACTGAAAGTCAAAAGTACTTAGATGACATAGTGAACTTTACTTTAAAGCTGACAGCAACCAGGAGCACAAATTGAGCAAGTGTGGGGTAAGGGGATGTTCACACAAGCTAATTTCAGTCTAACAAGGTTGATCTTCACAGAATGGTTGAGGTTGGAAGGGACTTCTGGAGGCTATCTTGTCCACCTTGCTTCTTGTCTCTCCACTGGCTCAAGAGAGAGTTGTCATGGATCACCTTCTGGAGCAGGAATCACTCTTCCCTGAATTGCTTTTTGGAGGAGACTCCTTCTGCCCTCTGTAACCCACAGATGGAGATAACTGCCATTAGACTACATTTAGTTCATATCCTGCCCCACTCCAATCTGAATGCACTTAACAACTCCTGCCTTTTCACATGACGCAATTTTTGCCTTTCAAATCAAAAGACTTCTTTAGAACAAAAGGACAAAGAACACCACAGACATGTAATGCAGTTATGACTATCAGGACAGGTAAATAATCCAGCACAACTGCAGACAAACTCCCTATCCTGCAAGTGCCCTCTCCCTCATCACGCAACTGTCTCTCAGCATGTAGGGTGAATGTCTTAAGTACTGTCATTTCAAAAAGATGGTTAGCCCAGGTTGATTGGTTGTGTTTAAATTTTGAGTGAAGCTCCAGTGCTGTGGCTCCTGCAGGGATGGTGGCTTCTGAAAACTGGAAGGAACAAATGCAGCACTCGTCCTACTGAGCCTACAGCCAGTGCTGCTGTAAGTAAAAATGTATTAAGTGCTATTTTTGTTTGTTTGCTTCTAGAGCTAAAAACAGATTATAAACCACATTTCCTTGAGGGATGTTTTTGTGTGTTTGTTACAAAGGGCACACACTGGGTCAGGGATAGAAAGTTGTACTATCCGGTTCCCAGACACAGGCCTTACTCCCTCGAGCTTCAGCTCCATGTAACATACTGAGCAAATACTTTACATATAGGCGTTTATACACCCACAGGACTTTTATTTGGCTGTTTAGCTAACAAGCACGGTGCACTTGATAGTTCTGAGCATGTAGGATAACACTTCCAGTATTTCTGTTTTGAGCTTAATTTTGAAAATGGATCCGCACATTTTGGTGCTGGGAATGCTATGTTACAACACTGAGATCATGTCCATATGGAAACAGGATATAGAACTTACTATTAAAAACTTTAGGCTGGTATTAAATGTCAGTTTAAGACCCCAAACATTACAGTGTATTTACATTTCTAATTAACTCTCTATCACACTACTACAGCGCAATGCCCGGCTAACTCTGCATCTTTGCTCACCTTCAGCTCCCTGTTTTAAGTCATTCTTGGTCATTCCCTTTCTGCCCTCTCCACCTCTTTGACCTCAGAGACGCTGGTTCCACTTCTAGTATACAAGCTCCAAAGTTTTATCAGTGACTTCCTTTCTGTCTCCTCCACTTGGCTACCTCAGGCTTATTATCATCATTTTCTTAAACCTGCTCAATATAGCTCTACCTTCAGTACACTTACATCTAATACTGATTAAACTCTTCCTTTTGCTTTGGTTTCCAGTCAAACCCACATTCTTTTGTCCACAAATTTATGTGCTATGAAAAGACCTCGATCTCCTCTGTGCAAAAATTCACAGAATATTAAAATGATGATGGAAGTGTTTAATATTGCTGGATGTCTCTCAAAAGAACCACCCCTTTTACTCAACCCTTTCATTTTTCTCTTCCTGTACTTAGCAGGGGAAAAAAAAAAGAAGAAAAAAGAAAAAGAAAAAAAGCACATATGCTAGAGTTTTATGTTCTTAAAATTTAAGTAAAAAGTCTCAGACCAAAGTCTGAGTTTTACACATACAATACAAGAACAAAGACAAGAACTCAATATTGAAAACCAAGAATTTGTGCTCCATTAGCCTTTCTGAATATCCTTCCCTTTAGTCTAAGGTGACTAAATACCTTGACTCATTATAGACCTTTCCACAGAGATTTCTTGACTACAGCATTAAATGCACTAGCCACTTTCTCTGCTGTCCCTTCGGACCAGTCTAGAAAGCCTACCTGCTCTTTCAACAGTATTTCTCTGCAAAGATCAAATAGCAAGAACATTATCCTATCAACTGGTTGAGGTCCAGTATCTCACATATAAGGACAAAGAATTGAAGTATCAGTGAAGGAATGGTGAGGTGCACTTTTTTCCAGCCTCTTCAAATTGTTATTTATCAAACCTTACAGCTGATACTGGGCAAATTTGTACCCTGCCTTGTCACTCACATAAAGCAACAAGGTGCCTCCCTGACCTGTGTGGAGCCAGCACTTAATGGTGATCCATCAGAACTTGATATTCATCAAGTGGCCTGGCATAACGATTTCATCCAATGCAAAGCGACAGAGAAGCAAACCCAGTTTCTAAAAAGCTATTTGAGAAACTCTGAAACCTCACTTCCTCATCTTCCAACAGCATATTTAGCTTGGTAACTTTACAAGAATAAGGATACCAAAAATAGGAATATTCCTACCAAGAGTAGGAATAACTTTTAAGCCTTTACACAAAAAGCTATTTTATAAAGATCCTTAGCTATGAGACACTAACAAGATGCCTGACAGTGAACTGTAATATAAAAACAAATGTATTGGTACATACATGGGATGGCCAGTGTAACTCACTCGTGCTTTTTTTGGTTGCAAATAACACTGTTGTCCTAAATTGATGCCATAAAAACCATGCTATATAGTAATGTCAACTATATTAGTTACCCGTAAATAATAGGAGAGGCAGATTTTTAACACAGTGATGGCTGTGTATTTTTTCCATCATGAAAATGAAACTTTACAAATCTGATGAACTCCAGGTTGTGTTATGTTTAAACATACCTACACTGCCTCTGGCTAATCTATGTGACAAACTCAACACTGAATGCAAGCCAGAGAGTATGAGATTCTTTCTACATGTTAGACAGATCAATACACATCAGAGGTATCTATGCTTTTAGTTTTTTGTTTTGTTTTGTTTTGTTTTGTTTTTAATCTCCAACTTCAATTCCATGGAGTTAAGGTGATAAATTCAAAATCATAAACAATAGGTCTATGCCATAAACATTAAGTCTATGCCATGACTTTTCAATGCTGTTTGGCAAATTGCCACAAAATGAATCTCATGAGAAACAACTTTTATCATGGTACAGGATGTTTACACTGTTTGATGTAGGTGTCTAATCAAACCTGCTAGTTTCTCTACACTCAATACAGCCAAAGGGAAAAGGCAGGTTCTTCTAGAAGGCAGTGGAAAGTGGGCTTCTTTTACTGTTGGCTAGACAGGCATCCCAGGTGCTCATGTTAGGGATCTAATTTGTTAAAGTGAGTATCCTCTTTATGTAACAGAATAACAGATTGTTAATTTTGTGGCCTCTGGCTTAAAAAAAAAATAATTGGAAGTTAGTGAAAAACTAATCAATGCCTTTTCTCTGATATACTCTGCATAAACATACAGAGACAGTGAAGAGCGTCTTTTTAGTTGCTTAGCAGGGCCTTCTCAGTCCTTAAGATGACCACAGACAGACCTCCAACAGTCTTCTCATTAGTCTTCTTTGAGCACTTTGCTTTCTCCGCGTCTGTCAGGAGACCAGAATGGACTTCTCTGAAAATTCCGGAGACAGATCTTTTATTTATAACTCATGCCGAGCAATATAGGCTGCCTGGGAGCAGGAATCAAATCTCTAACCATTAAGTAAACGCTTGCTGCAGACTTCATATTCTAGGTGAAGGTTAATCACCAAGAAGTTTACAAAATATGAGCTAATCTGAAGACCAAAGGTGAAATCCTATGGTCACTGAAGTAACTGAGAGCTTCCGTAAGGCCAGAATTTCTGTCCAGATTACCTTGTGTGTCTGTGTACATGTGTGTTTTAATACGTTCACATAGCTTCACACATGAAAAGGCTACAGATGCAACCCACATACTCGCATGCTAAAGACACGAACCACTTGCACTTCCACTTGTGTGAGCCAGTGTATTTAGCCAGCCTCGCCCAGCTGAAATACATTTCTGTGTATCTGCCCTTGCAGGGGACACTGTGCTCAAGGTCCAAAACAGACAAGCCTTTATTGTCCAAGGGACAGAGCGTAAAATAAATTCAAATGCTCCTTGTGCTTACTGTTACTTTCTTGGCTGGCTTTGGTCGGCACTGTTTCCAACACGTGAGGACACTGAATTTTTCTCCAAAGGATCCCCACTTGCTCTAACAGCGCACGGGGCCAAAGCTCGCTGCCCTGACGCTGCTTCCAGCAAGGGGCCTGTTTGTGAGGCCTCTTGCACTGACGTCCTCCCATCAATGGGAGAGGCTCCCCAGGTCACTAGCATCACCCAGAGCAGCTGACCACTGCTTTCCAGCAGAGCAAAGTTTACTGTTAGTTTTCCAGGAATTCAGCATGATACTGGCACAGCCAAATACTCATACAATCAAAATTACCCAAAGCTCATAAGTTTAGTTTCCCCCTCACTTTCCTATTCCCTCAAAGTCCTAAAATGATATTGCTGTTTTCCTCTGTTCTCAGTTCTCCAAAAATCCTTTTTTTTTTTCCCTCTTTGGCCAGGGAAGAGGGGAGACATATAGAGAGGCATATTGAAAAATGAAGCAGACTGCCATCTATATTTGTGCTGACTGTAAAAACTAGTAAAAACACAGACTAGTTAATGGACCAGCTTGCATTCACCTACAGATTTCAAAGTATTGAAGTAGCTTGATCATTTCAAAATACCAGTAAGTATCTCACTGACAAGAATTACCAGGAATCTTGTAGTATTTGAGCTATGTGCAGACTTACAGGTAGCTCTGCTCTCACCATAAAATATTCTACAGCTGCTGCTTTGGCTTAAAACAACCTCAGCAACAATTTCCCCACAGCCTCCCTTCACAAAACACAGCTGTTAACTGCAAACTGAAGAACACAAAAAAATCGCCCAAATTGCCCAATGATCATTACTGTTCAATCAAGGTAAATTGTGCAACATCCACGGACGCTGCTTCAGAGCCTCCCACCTCAGAAAAGAAAATCAGTGTCTGTGGTATTACAGCCCCCCTTCATCTTCATGGAGCTGAAGGCATTCCACAGGCAGTTTTATTTCTGAGAGCACTGATTTTCTATCGATCTGCTCTGGCCTGGATTTGAAATAGGATACTGCATGAAATTGGATCCTGGGAGCCTCAAACAAGCCCAGGCTTGCAGAGGAGGTTAAACAAAAGGAAAAATAAGTTTTTTTTAAACACACGGTGCTAGTAAAACTAATTTTAAAGTGCCCTCCATTTCTCTCGACTGGAAGTAATATATTGCCTCTATAAAGTCTTTTATATCAAGCTCTTTAAATTCTTTATTACGGATACAATGCCGTTGGTGCACACCTCGCCTTAGAAATATGCATTTTAATGGTCAACCAAAGCAATCCAAACCACCAAGGTAATTAAGACTGCTTTAAAATTGGCTTCACTAGCAGACTTCTACCTTTCCCCACACATCTGACAAGCTGCAGCCCAGTCCTGCAGTCCCTTAATCATGTAGTCAGCGGAAGGACTTGCACAAGAATTTGAAGGTTCACTCCCTAAATTAGAAAACACAGTCTGTCTTATTGGAAAAATAAGCAGGCATGGCAGTGGGAGTGCGAAGAGGGAGAAGAAAAAACATTAAGCGTAGGAAGGTAAAAAGGAGAAAAGATTGTTAAATGGGGAACATGACATGGATGAGAGAGAATAAGTGACATAAGGAGAAAGCAGCAAAGGATGGTGTGGAAACCAAAAGGAAAGGCCTAAAAAGATGGAGAGTGTATCCTGAACACTGCAGGTTTTTGCTTGAAATGCATTTGCAAGACATTGAACAGAGAAGAAAGTGCAGGAGGAACAGTTAGAGATAGCAAATTTGTGTGTAGAGCCAAGAGCTTTTTTTTTTAAAAAAAAAAAAAAGAAAAAAAAAAGGAAAGAAAAGAAAGTAAAGATCACCCAGGGTTCACTTTCCACTCCCCCAACATGGGATGCTAATTCCTCTGGAGCTGAATCTGAAATGCTGTGCGCATTCCTGGCATGGCAAGCCAGGCAAGCCTTGCCAAGCCTTGCCAGAGCCCCATTGAAAGGACCGGTGAAGTTTTAGGTGTCTTGTTAACTTGATTTTTTTCTGGAATAGCACGTTGCATTGCAATTTTTATATCTTTTGTTTTTGCTTCTAAAAGCACAAAAAAGAAACTGCCACAAAGCTTAGTTTGAAGCATGATGGAAATTTCATCTTTCCAGTTGAGAAATGTGCAAAAATCAGAACCTTCACATTAACACAACAGTAGCCTCTTGCTGGCCAGATCAGCAAGTGTGAGAGCAATCCAGGTTTAAATACCAGGGATGTCTCATTTGTCCATCAAAAAGAAGGAACAAGGCAACGCTGCCTAATTATCAGCATTACAAGAACACTGCCCTCCTTCAAATCAAGCACAAGGGCTCTTCTCCATTTTCAGCGCCTCTCAAGGAATCTGCCAGCTACTTCTGAGCCCCCCCGCTTCCTCTGTGAGCTCTCTTCCTGATCTGGAGTCCTTCAGAGCTGGGAACCAGACCCCCTGCCTTGATTCCCATCATCTGCACCTATTTATGTCAGCAAGCCAGGCCAGCTGGCCTCCTGCATCTGCAAGGAGCGTATACGCTCTGTTACTGTGCCCATCTTACAAAAAAAAACAAACATGAAAGTAAAAAGTCCAGAAGAGCTTTGCCTGCCTGGTTAGAACTCGCTCCCTGCTCTGCGAGCTTAACCTACCTGGCTTTGAGAAAGCCATCCCGGCACCTCCCTAGCTCCTGTCCCTGAGGCATTGTGCCAGGGCAGCTGCCTGGCCTCCCCAGGGCATCCAGCCTGCAGAGCTGCAGCCTGCTCCTCTGCAAAAATTCAAAGGTATTTCTGGGCTGGGGGAAGGGGGTAGGCTTATTGTTTCTACTTCACTAGGAAAGATACTTTTTAAAGCTTTTTTTTTTTTTTTTTCTAAAAGAAACCATTCCAAACTGAGATGCCAGCCGGGCTCAGACTGATACTGCCGTATCTCATGGAACAAGTCACAGCGGGCTCTGTAAGCACAGACTCTGCAAACACCGATTAACTCCCCCCTCCGCAGGACCTTAACTTGCCCGGCACTACTGAGCACAGCCAATGACTCTGAAGAACAAACACGTGCTCGCAGAGTGCCACTGCAGGTCAGCTGCCAGCATCTACAGGGAATGGCAAGGCACACGGCCAGCTGATTTGATGGTCCAGCTCACCAATTCCAGCCTTTCCCAGGCTAATAATCTGTTCCTTTTTCACGGAACTTCTTTCTTTCATGTTTATATGAAAGGGCATGAGCAACGGGAAAAAGTGCTGCTTGTTCAGTCCAAGCACTTTTTTCCACAAACTGAGGAAACCACGTTTGGTTCCACACGAAGGGAAAGACAATATTTATAAAGGAAGTTCCCACACTTCCTGTTCAAACAAATCATTCCTTGCTGTTTTTGCAATTACAGCCCTACCGTAAAGAGGAGGAAAAAAAAAATGCCTCAGGCATATTATTTCCTTTTAAAGTCACTTGTCTATGAAAAAGCAGCTTCCAGATTGGAAAGAGTTAAGCACGCGGGACAAACTGTCAAGTTTTCAGTAACCAATTTACTCTTCCTGTAGGCCTGGAGGAAATCCACAGTGGCCACAAATATTCCTCACTCCTTTCAATATGACTCTTTGTGAAATGAATTTTAATGGCCAACCAAAGCGATCCAAACCACAGATGTAATTAAAGCTGTTGAAACTGGCTCCACAAAGTGCTGAGAACTTCCCTGAACCCCCTTATGGGGCTGGCTGGAAGCTCTCACCAGGCGGCTCCCTCCTTGCCACCGCCACCATTGTCACCACCACTGTGGTGGCCAGCACACCAGGAGCTCCCTTCCCTTTCGGTGCATGTTTCCCTCCACACCAAGATACATGGGAGGAGGAACCTTTCTTAGTAGTATCCCTGGTTTGCCATGCCATCCCACAGAAAGGGATGTGAGAGTTCTGGTTGATAGCAAGTTGAATATGAGCCAGCAGTGTGCCCTGGCAGCCAAAAGGGCCAACTGTGCCCTGGGGTGCATCAGGCACAGCACTGCTAGCTGATCAAGGGAAGTGATTGTCCCGCTGTGCTCTGCGCTGGTGCGGCCTCACCTCGAGTACTGTGTGCAGTTTTGGGCACCACAGTATAAGGACATAAAACTATTAGAGAGTGTCCAAAGGAGGGTTATAAAGGTGGTGAAGGGTCTACAGGGGAAGGCATATGAGGAGCAGCTAAGGTCACCTGGTTTGTTCAGCCCAGAGCAGAGGAGACTGAGGGGAGGCCTCATGGCGGCCTGCAGCTTCCTCACGAGGGGAACGGAGGGGCAGGCGCTGATCTCTGCTCTCTGGTGACAGCGACAGGACCCGAGGGAATGGCATGGAGCTGTGACAGGGGAGGGTCAGGCTGGGTGTTAGGAAAAGGTTCTTCACTGAGAGGGTGGTCGGGTACTGGAACAGGCTCCCCAGGGAAGTGGTCCCAGCACTGAGCCTGCTGGAGTTCAAGAAGCGTTTGGACAACCCTCTCAGACATATGGTCTGATTTTTGGGTGGTCCTGTGTGGAGCCAGGAGTTGGACTCGATAATCCTCGTGTGTCCCTTCCAACTCAGGATATTCTATGATTATCTCTCCATCAGGGCCTTTCTCTGATCAGTTATGGTGACGGACACCAGTGTCCAGCAGAGGAGGAGTCAGTAGGAAGAGGATGAAGGCTGGCTCCACAGCAGCAGCACATTGCGCTCAACAGATCTGCCACCAGTGACCTGTCCAAGCCAGTGCTCGGACATCTTTGGAGGTGCATGTTGCTCTGATCTTGAGAAGTATTTGCTCTCACATTGTGTCCATCTCAGGTCCTAATCCCTGGGTTACAGAGCCAGTCATGGCATTACCTCTCAGCTACCACAAGCCCAACAGCCCCACTGTGCTTGTTTGTAATGTTGCAATGTTAAAAACTTTCTCATCCGCTAGAAAACTGCATTTGACAAGCAGTATTTCCCTCCACACACAGCGATTAAAGTTTTCAACACTAGCTGAAGCATAGGAAGTAGAGAGATTTCTGACAATTCGCAGTAAATCAGCTTCCTATTTGAACTGATACACCTTAATTTCTTCTGCTGTGAGTCAAACCAGTAGTCTGCTTGAAAGGTCGGTAGCCACCTGGTATTGAAGTCTCTATTACAACCACATCCAGCGTATTCCCAAAACTCCTATCCAAAGTGTGGGAGGATGGAAAACAAGATCAGTGTACCTTGCTGAAAATAGTGCTTGAGATAAAAGATTTGATTGTTTTGGCACTAATTTCTCCCTCCTTCTTCCTGAACCACAGTGAGATGTGAAAGGCTTAGGGAACTCTCTGCCCCCTACTCCATGTTTTTTTTCATGTTTAATTTTAGATTAGAATGCAATTGGATTTGGGCTTAATTAACCTTTCATCCAAAGAAAATCCTCCACCTTTAATTTATTAATTTCATTTGGTATCAGCTGCAGAAAAATAACTCCATGTTTTTGAAGTTAAATAATTCCTAGATTTTGTTTTCAAGAACCAGCTGCCCAGAACAAGTCTAAAGAACTTCCCAAAACAATTACATTTAAATTATTATGAATTAAAACCACTTGGAATATTATGATTAAAATCAATTAGTTTATGCAAAGAGGTCTACAAACCCTAAACTGAGTTACAGTGAAAGAAATTCATTGGCTAATGAATAATTAATACAGCTTTTCATTTGTTTCACCTCATGTGCTAAGTAGCACAAAAGAAAATTCATTAATGCAAGTGGATTGTAGAGCTCAAATAGATCCTTAAACATTTATAATCAGTAAACTGAGTGGAAAGTTTGCAAGAGAAAAAAAATCCTACAATATTAGGTTCAGAACAAGTTAAAATCCACAATTTTGTCAAACTGAATGAAACAACAGAGAAAAGGAAAAAAAAAACAGCTGTCTCTTACACTTGTTTGCTGGAGGTAAGAGGCAAGATGTGTTGTCAGATACAAGAGGTTAGGTCCTCCTCAGAAACCACTGTCTTCAGACCCACAAGCAAGATTCATGAAAGCAGCTGGCCCTACTAGCCTCCCGTTCCTGGAAGCAGAACACCACTGCTTGGCCCAGTGCCTCTATGTGCTTACCATGGAGGCGCGCACTTTCACATACACACACACGCTTTTTCCTCTCCGACATCAAGAGCATTTTTCTAGTCTGACATTCCACAGGTCCCTTGGCAAAGCATGTTTCTTCTCTAAAACACTGGGTTTTGGTAAACAACACGCAGATTTCCTGGGGATTACCAGAACTACTCACCTCTTGTTAAACAGCACTGCAGTGAAATAAGATGATGTCAACAGCAGAACAGCATAATTCATTATTTGCTGTACAATAAAGAACTCAGCTATGTTAATTTACAACATTTCTTAACTCAGTTATTTGGGTTGGAATGGGTGGGAATCACGTGGGTAAAACATGAGCCTGCCACCAGCTGCTGTCATGCCACCCCTCTGATACTGCTCTGCTCTCATTCTACTTAACCATTTCTCTCCAGCTAAATCTTTAGACCATTTCAATGGAAAGATGGGATTTTTTTTTTTTTTCATTGTCAAAAGGACTCAGAGATTAAAAAGCAGCCGTAGCAGGAGAATATTCATCACCTTTTAACACTGAATTACAGCAAAAAAGTTAAGAAATGAGGTAGGTGTTTTATCAAAGAGTTTCCCACATGCTGTTACCAACTCCTTTGCTCGAGGCAACAATGTGGCTATTTTTAAGCTGTGAAAACACAGACTTTGCACCACATTTCCGCTCCAAATGGGAGGCTAAGCTGCCTCCCCTCAACAGACAGCACACCTCCTTCCCTCGTCAAGTTTCTTTCTCTGCCCTTTTCCTCCGTGCTTTTCCCCATAGCCTTCTCTATGTCCCATCTGCCTAAAACAGGATGTGCAGCCAGTAATGTTAGACTTGAACTTTCTACCTCCTGACAGTGGACTCAAAAAGCTAGACAAAACAAGCCGTCCCATTTCTAGACATTGTCTGCGCAGTGGTCTTAGGATTGAAACCCTTTCCGGTCAGGAATGATAAACGATGAGACTTCATGATAAATGATGCAACCTTCTGCAAACAAGGCTTAGCCAACTGTGTCACACAGAGCCTTCTTTGCCTGGGAGTGCCTTGTACACACACAAGGTGTAGCCATGAAACTCATCTTTGTTTCTGTGGGCATCTGTGGGTCTGCATGGAGCTGCACAGTGTTAAGCCCAGCAGTCCATTCCAGAGTGATGCAGGTTTGGATATCTCCTTCCTCCTGTCCCATCTGGGACGTGTTTAATGTGACTTTCTAATACTTATTACTCTGAAAATGTAAATATCCTAGCTGGGGTCCCTGAAGAAGAGTATCAGTTGCCTAGCATTGTTTTATGGCTAACAGCCCTGCCTCTCAGCTAATAACAAAGCAGTTATGTGGCTTAAAGAAGCAGTTTGTTTGTTGCTGCCAACCTGGGCTATCTGCTCCCCACCACAGGGCACAGAGCAGACACCCCTGCAGAAGCGGGCTCCAGTTCATACCCGGTGTGAGCAAAAGCCATCTGGATGCAGTCATGGGCCACCTGCTCCAGGTGGCCCTGCTTGAGCAGAACCAGATGACCTCCAGAGGTCCCTTCCACCCTCATCCATTCTGTGATTCTGAAAGAAGAGGTAAAATCCTGAGATGCACATGGTTTCACGTCCTGCATCTTCACACTTGTTGCTCCCTTTCTGTAAGGTGAGATATGTCATTTCATAGGAATTTACTTTGCAGGGTGGGAAGTACTTCACAGGGTACTGGAAATCTAGGATTTTCCGTGCTGGGAATGTCCCTGCTGGCTGGGACAAAACAGTCTTTTGCGCTCTTTCCAATTCTGTGCCTTCCACCAGCATGCACTGTCACTAGCCCATTAGCACATGTTTTTAATATCTTGCATACATATCAGATGGTCTTTTGGGGGCAAATTACACTCAGTGTCCAATCCTGGGCACAGTGTTATTATCATGGACAAAAGAGCCTACAGATGTGCTTCATATGCTCATAAAGGCTTTCTCTGCTTTTACACAGATAAAGTACTTACAGGCAGCACTGTGGTATAAATATTCACAAAACAAGGCTGACTTGTCAAGCAGCACTAGCTCACTTGACTTTAAGGGAAAAATGATTTTTTGACTGGGGGATGCTCCCTATTCTGCTGCACTCAGGCGTCAGTAGCTGTTGAGCTTCTTGTAGGAAGTGTGAACTGGAAGTGATGCCAGGAAGGCAATGCAGTGGTCCTCCTGGCAGAAAACCTATTTGTTTTGTAGCCTGTGCTGAAAAAGTGCTAGACGTATTATGTTCTGGAACATGCCCGTGTAGCCTAAGATCATGTACGGGCCAATTTTGATTGCTGGGTGTAGGCAGTAACCAAAGCAACTAGAAACAAGTATTTTTTGCCTCTAATTACGGAGCTGTGTAGTGCAATGAGATCCTTGGTGAATCTGACTTTTTTCCCCCTCTGTAAAGAAGCTGCAGTTTTGCTCAGTGGTTCCTTTCTGCAGAAATACCACAATAAGACACTGCTCATAATACAGCCCTGCTACCCGACACACAGCATCCCACTGCTGTCTCTAACTGCCCCGCATATCTGCTTCTTTCACCTTTGAACTAAGGGAACAAAGGGAAGCATTAATCCCCATTTTACAGAATCCAATAGTCATTTAAGCAGAAGGTCAGGTACCTAATGGGCTGTCAGGTTCAGGCAGTCTATCCGCCCATCTCCCCAGCTCCTGAAGTGCCCAGACTGACGGTCTCGGCAGCTGCGTACTTTGTTTTCCTGCCAAAGCACTATGAAAGCCTGAGCCACGGTGACTGCATTCCAAATATAAGTTGGGATGACATATTCTGGTTTCATTGAAAGAGAGAAAAAAAAAGCTGCCATGAGAAGGTACACTACGAGGCCTGAGAAATAGAGTAAAGACGCTATTTGTTCCTGTATCACCAGCACACTTTGATCTAATAGAATATATGTATGCTGTCAGGTGTCTGCATCATACCTCTTGATACGAACCCCACCATGATTACATCAGCTTCAGGACACCTCATAGCAAGGATAGTTGTGCTTACCGTGGCACCAATAAAGGCACCATGCGAGGCTGTACACATTTCCCAGACCTTTTTCTGTGCCACAGGGCTAGGGAGCAAGTTTCAAAAACTACAGCCTGGAAAGCACAAACATTCCTGTAGCTCCCAGAAATTTCCAAGAGGCATGCAAAGAGGAGAGAGGCCTTTCCCTACTCATTTAGACGTGGCCTGCTGTGCATAGTTTCTTCTGAACAGTCTCGTAAAACCGAATCATTTTTTTCCAAACAGATCACAGGTCACGTAAGCTTCCCAAGGGATATATTGGTTACAGATGTTTTCATGTAATAAAATATTCCACTCAACTGCAGTATTTCTGACTGATAATGCTAAAACTAAATTCCCCTTGTCTAATGGCTATGTCCCCATACTCCTTACCATGCTAAACATTGGCTTATTTGTTACTATTTATTTTTTTTATAAGAGCATGTCACAAAGACAACGTACTTCATGTTTGCAAGGAGAACCACAACATGTAGTTTGAACTCTTCAGAAATACATGAAGTTCTTTTTTTTGCCTATCTGTAGAATAACTTATACCTAAGTTTCAGCATTATCATATTGATTTGCATTTTAAAGTTATCTAATTTTTAAGCATGGGTAATTTTAATAACTTTCCAAGATTTCACTCTTTAACTTGGAATTATTAAAACACAATGTTTCCTTGACTGTCTGAATGGCACAGGGCTAATAATGAACCGTGCAGTTTGATTTCTTCCTTGCAGAGTTGTTAGGAAAGGTTGTTGTGAGGACCTCTCTAAAATGATTGAATAGCTCACAATAAAAATATTTTTGTTTTTAAAAAAGGAAGAGAGTGAGAAGGAGATGACCATATGTTTTCAAAATACACTTATAATATAGAATTAACAAGGACAGCGACAGACTTCCTAGAAAAGGAATTCTCCTTCCTAAAAATAAGCCTCCCTTAAACTAGGGCAGCTTGTGCTGTTGCACTGTAGTATGTCTCTATGAAAATTAACAACTTAGAATTTTTATTTAACAAATTAGAGCACTATGCTCAAAACATCCATTCCTCTTTGCTCCCCGTATTGCACCACCAGGATCTCCCCTGCTCAGATTTCAATTACCACCATTAAGAACAATGGAACAAAGCGACCCTTGCTATGGCATTACTGCTTCTGTGTTGATGGTCCATGCATAAATCCAACCTGTTTTAATTATGTTTGAGAAAGACTGGAAATGTAGTAGAAGCAGAGCATTCTCTGAGGTGAGAGATGTAATCTAGTGAAGCACAACTGGCCTTGTATCAAAAGTAGAACCAGTCCATTTTGGAGAAAATGTGGAAGTTAGTAAAACCTGAAAGTAGTATGTTTAGACTAGAACAAACAAGCATTCTTAAGAAAACTCTGCAGTGCCATGATCCAGGTATTCACTACTTCTAATGTTAATTTTCAATGTTTAACATCAGTGAAGTACTTATTTCTTTCAGAGCTAACTGTAATCACCAACCTTCACATGCAATTTTTGCAACTTCCAAATTCAAACGTATGCTTCTGCTTGGTAAAGAAAAGCATCACTTTGCATTCCTGTAGCAATCAGAAGCATGCTTTAAAGACTCACTATAGAAAAAAATGGGATATTCCCCCCCAACTCCACAATCCAAATTGAAAGGACAATTCAGTCTGCAGCAAATCACTCTGGAAAAATGTCATTCAGATAGATCAATGGAGATGCTTCCAATACACAACAGGGGTGAATGTGACTTCAGTGGCTGTACAGTGTCTGGAAGAGCTGAACTTTGCACAGCTCTAAGCATGCAACAGAAAAGCTTACTCGGGGACATTTTCCCCATACTCCTGCTAGTCTGCATACCACTGTACTTCTCATAGTCATATTTGATTAGCTGTATGTTTATCCTGGGGCTGATACAGTAGTTAAAATTGCCAGCATGTAGGGGAGGCAATGATGCTTCTCTGACGGCTCCATCATTCAGGAGGGAAGCCATGCAGCAACAGAGCAACTCTCATGGCTAAGGATGACATCGAGGGCAGGAACGAAGCGCTGTACTGTGGCTGCTCAGTCGCTTTCTGAAAAATTGCAATCTGGTTCTCCTACGAATATGGTCACACACACACACACAGAAAACAGAAGCCCAATCTGCTGATATTTGAATTTTTTTTTTTTTACAGTTTTAGCAGTTTTCAGGGCATTATGACTAAGCAGCAGCAAGAGCAAGTGGTTGCTGAGCATCAGTGACTTGAAAACACACAACTAGTCTTGCAAACTCAAATGCTCCTTTCCTCTCCTTTTAAGCAGCCTCTTGCTTGGTAAACACCAGCAACGTGCAGATATAACTCCGTTAAGATCCGGCACACTGGGAAAAAGACCAGCTTCCTGCAATTAAGATCACCTGGGCTCATCAGCAGACCTGAACTTCCAGCACTGCCCCTGGGAGCTGCGCTCCTGCAGGGTGCTGCCATCCACCTCCGGCTGCCACAGAGCCTGTGACGATTTTCCCTTTCTGCAGTAGGCCACGTTATTTTTGCTGGCTGTCACAAAAAAAAAAAAAACTTTGCTGACGTTACTCCCCGGGCAGCAAATCCGTATTTATTTTAGTGCACGCATAATGTGGGTAGCAGCAAAAAGCACAAAGACAACAACCTTGAAGCGCATCTATGGGAGGGGGTGGAAGCAAAGCAAAACCCTTGAGATACTCTGCAACTCCTGACACAGATACAAACTTACAATTCTGCAGGGTGGAAAAATATTATTTTGAATTCATTTTTGGTGTGTTTTGTGATATTTCTTTGTCTTGGCCCGGTTGCTTAAGGACAGCACCCAGAAAGCACAGCTAACTAAGATTTGTACGAGCGTCTGTTGCTCATCTGTCTGCCTTCCCTGGCCCCTTTATCTGCACAGTCTGTACCATATCCAGAACTGCACGCTGGCTTCCCCAAATGTTTTAGTTTTTAAATAAATGCCTAATTAACTCACCCTTCATTTTAAACAATCATAGGCAGCAAAACGCTCCAATTAAAGATGGAATGTCTACTCATTTAAGCCCAAAGGTTCTGTTAAGGAAACTTCCATGAATTCTAAAAATAGAAATGCATTCATAATTTTTTCCTTACTTTAATTAGGCTTTTTTTTGGGACTTGAATTTAAATATCCCTCTGCAGTATCTTCAACTGCATTGCAGTGGTAGGAACCACACGGAGAAGACAAGAACCGTAAGATGAAAGACGACTTGTCTTTTTAATTCTTCCACTCAGAGATGAGAGTAAAGAGGAGGCATGTGTCCCCCAAAATAGAAGTGTTGTAATTAAATAGGAGAGAATTCAGAAAGATGGGACTCCCAGGACCAAATGAAACTTGTGGGTGATTTGTGTACAGAGGGGTCTTGGTCCTTCTCTAATCTATAGTCTTAAGTGACATGGAAGAAAATGGCATTCTGGCAGTCAAGGAGAAGGTGATGTGACTAATGGTACAGCAGGCAGACTAACGGCAAATCAGTTCAGAGTGAACTGAAAAATGTGCTATATGGGGCTCTTTGAATAACATTACTTACAACAGTTACAGAATGCAAGGTCATGCTTCTTCAAATACAGGTTAAACTTGGAAGATGGTGAACTAATCTGGGAAGCGACGACTTGAAGAACGACTTCAGGGCCATGGGGAGCCACAAGTAAAACTCTGGCAGTGATGCAGTGGGTAAGACAATTAACGAGATCTTTCAATACATGAGCTAGGGAAGACACAAAGCAAAAAACACTGTTGTAGTACTTCAGAGGAACATTACTAAGAACAGAGGAAGTCAAGGTCATCCAGGGCAACAGTGTAGCAAGAAAAACAATGTCTTTAAGTGGTAGTCATGGACCTGCTGCCTACTTTGCGTACGCCCGAGCTGAGCTTCCTCCTGTGGCTGCTGGCAGAAGTGGTGACGGGAGGAGATGCAGGAACCAGCTCCTCCCAGCCCCGACTGCACTTTCTGTTCCTTCCCTCTTCCACTGTTGGGGTAGCAAGCCCAGTTCTTCTGTGTGAACTCATTTTACCCTCATTCCTACAGTGGCAAAAATTCAGTTTCTCTTACATCGTTGAGATGCCTCACTGGGACTACTTCTGTCACTTCATTCAGCGATACTGATTGAAAAAATGATTACAAGCATCCATGTCCTCATCTGGCATCCATACTTCACACAAGATATTGACAAATTGGAAAGGATTCAGGAAAATGCTGCAAGAAGGATTCAGAGTCAGGAAAATATGCTCTGAAGCAAGAGCCAGAAGTAATTCAGTCTATTCAGTTTTACAAAGAGAAAGTTCAAAATGGCTTGATCACAGTCCATAAATACTTACGTTAATATGAGACATCTAATAAAGGGCACAACAAAATACAAAGCTGAAAATGGAACTTTGAGACAAAATTCAGGCTAAAAATGAGGGGGAACTGTTAGAAATGAATGCAATTAAGTCACTGGAACCTTTTACATTTGCATGCAGTAAATTTGCCATCACCTACAGTATTTAAAAAACTGAGATTGGATGTCTTTTTAAAATGATACTATGCAGCTCAAGCAGAACTTACGGGCTGGGTGAAGTGGTGAATTTGTGTAAGTGTATAATACTATAGCTGAGCTACCTAGATGATCATAACATTATAAAACCTATAAGCATATATTCAGTTCTTGAGTGGGCTTCCACAATTCAGTTTTTCCTGTATCTGCTTTAAATGAACGCAGCAGCTTTGCTGAACCCAACCTGAACTCCTAACTTGAGCCTTATGCTGTAAACATAATACACAGCCAGTTTCCTTCTCTTTAGATGCCATGAAGAAGTAATCCAAATACCTAAAGCTGTGTGCAAGTGAGCACAGAAATTTCAAGACAGGAAGATGTCTGTAAGTTTTCAAACACATTCCCCAGTCCAGGACCCTGGAAGCACTGGGTTGCTTTCCAGGTGTATTTCCAAGCAAGCTTGGATCACTTCAGCATGTGGGGTCAGATGGAGAGCAAGGGCTCACCAGCTAGAGCTCCTTTTCCCTGGCTCCCCTAGTTATGCAAAGCAGGACAGCATGGGAGGTATCTTGGTATTTAAAGACTTGTTGGCCACTGAACAGGTAAATAGTTTCAGCAGGAGTGCAACACGGAAGAACTGGACAAAGCAGGACAGCTTGGATATACCCAGGTTTAAACTAGCTAACTCCTGTACCTGCAAAAATACCACATGCTTTAGTTTAATTAAGGAATCACATCTCAGAAGTGATATTATGTGACGGCAGTGTTTCCTAGCATTCTGTGAACTTAAGGAATCACGCCTTTATGTGGACAGGAGACAGATTAAAAAAAGGCACACTCTCCCCTCCAGTTCAGCTCCTCTGTGAAATTGTTTGCAAATCTGTGGTCCTTTCTCCTCTCTACCACCACAAGAGGCATTTACTATTTTTATGATCTCAGGATGGAAAAATATTAATCAGAAGCAGCAGCAACAATTTCTTTTTCTTCTCCAATCTGTGTGGCATTAAGCATAATTACATAAATAACTGGAATGGCAGAAACAGACAATTGCTGGCTTTGTATGGGTATTGGAAAAGATTATACTGTTTTTATCATGTCTCTGAAATAATGGGTATCTTCCAAGTCTACTGTCAAGGAGGCTGCTTGCTGCTTTAATGCTGATAGGAATATAATCTTGAAGAAAATACTGAGAAAGGGTCTTTCCACATACTCTCCATCAGGAAAGATTACTTAAATAAACCGTTTAACCTGCTATTGACCTAAAACCTAGTTACATAAATGTTTTAAAAATTACTTATCCATCTTGAGTAGATAAAAGTAATCTAGCGAAGTCAAGGATAACATAGGAGCTCCCTTAATGATGGCTGTATTCTCTACAGCTTCTATTAGCATATGATTTTTCTGCTGGCAAAGCAGATACAAATGAACCGCAAGAATACAGGCGTGATAGCTCTTCCTCTCTGTGAGAGACTGGAAAAAGATACATGCACATCAAGAACTGTGAAAACCTGCAAAGTGAGGGAAAAATGAGGGAAACCTCAACTATTTTTCCCCTATTTTTTCCATTATCTGTAATAAACATTGCTACACCTTCTCTTTAGCACCAACAGTAAAAATTACTGAGGCAATATGAAACTTGAATATGGAGGACATATTTGGAGCCCACCAAATACCTGAACATCATCCCAAAGTTAAAAAATAACGAAAAAAAAGAAAAGAGTCCATAAATCTGTGTTTCCAGGTTGTTGAACAAACACTCAAAGCTTACCAAGACAAATCATACCCAATTCAGTGTGGATGCACTGGAGACAGAAAGTGCTACAGGCATCCAGCTGCAGAGCAGGCCGAGAGGTCAGCGTGTTTATCAAGCCTAATGAAGGCTACCCCAAAAAGGCACTGAGTGGCTTCATCTGCCAAAACCCCCCACCTGTAACGTCTTAGCTTTGCTGCCATTGCAGGTACTTGCTCCACTCGGTGGTGTGCAACAAGAAGAGCCTCTTGGGTGCCTCGCCTCTCCCCGTCTCTCCTCCCCTGCAATCGGATGCCAGATGCAAGTTTGGAAGTCTTCAGCATTTCGTCTGACAGCATAAATGTTATGTTTTTTCATGAACTGAGCCAGTCGTCTGCTCTGCCGCACGCTCTCGCCACCTGCCTCCGTTGGGCACGTGGGGCAGGGCAGCCGCCTGCGTCCCAGTGACCAGAGCTATTGCTAATACCAGCAGCTATGCCCGACCTTCACTACAAAAGTATTAGCCAAACCCGTGGTTTTTCTGCCAGACAGATCCCACTCTCAGCAAGCCTCTTCCTCACCTTAACGAAAAAGCAGCTTTTCTACAGAAGCAAACTACAGCTGTGTGGTCCAAGGCAGCGTGCCGAAAATAGTTAGGATGCTGCTCAAATCGCCCACGCGGCTCCAAGGGGCTGCAGCTGTGCCAGGAGGTGTTTTCTGGCTGTAAACCTGCCCACACACTGCAGCGCTCAGGACCGAGGCCCGATACCATTTTTTTCCACATACGCACATCATTTTCCCTTCTGCTTCCCTTGGGAGGGTTGCATTTAAATAAATAAATAAATAAAAAGCCCTCATTAATAAATTTGTAATCTCACCAGCCACCTATATTTCTGCCTCCTGAAGTGTTGAAAGGAAAAAACAAACCAGTACTTGATACTTCTGTCAATAAAGAGCACACTCAGGATCAAAGGAATAAAAATGCTAATTATGGTGCACTCTGTAACACCTCTCTCCCGAGCCAAGTGCTCTGATTAAGTTAACCGTCATGCTAATTATAATAGTGTTTAGCACAGCTGGGGCCGAAGAAAAGCCACCTTATCCCAAAGCATAGTTACCAGCCCCAGAAGGAGATGAAGCATATTTATACCCTAGAAGAAACTTGCCTCCAGTCCACAGGAAAAGCCACTGCTCATTTTAAATACTCAAAAATATGAAGCCTACCACAGGTTTTGTTCAGTTATTTTCATTAAAAAAAAAAAAGTAGACAATTTTTTTTTTTAGTCATGCTGGAGTCAGAAGCTTATTGCCCAGAAATTAAGTTACCAGCTCCTAAGGGAAGGTACAGCAGGTTAACACATCTCTCCAATTAAAGGGGAGCCCGCTCTCCTGCCTTTTCTCAGTCGATACAGCTGTGAAGTATTCCAGTAAAGAGAGAGGAAGGCCACTGTACTCTATATTTTCATTTAAAATGGAATGAAGTAGCATGCAATTACTGGCAAAACCACCTGCCACATTTCAGCAGCACGTTTGGATGGAGAACGGGGGTGATAAATGATGGCTGAGTCTAAGTGAAAGTTAATCCTTCCCACCAATTCCACGAAGGGGGTGGGGGGAAATATAATAAAATCAATAAATTTCTGCAGCTCAGAAAATTGTATCTTCAGTGGATGCTTACAAACCTTGTTGCACATAGCATAATTGGAAGAAAGACTTTTAAACGGTTATGCAGTTATAACCGTATCTTCCATTCATCACTTCCCTCCTTGAAGAACTCATCAGCATTTAGTGGCAGTACCTTCCAATCCACCTGGTTGAAGTATAAGCACTGCTTGCCATGAAGGAGCTAAAAGGTAAGAAAATTACTTGCACTTCAGTATCACTCCTCAAAAACGACTGTTTTGTACCATTCAGCCTCCCGGAGCTTTTGAGTAGCAGCAGACGAGCAGACTGTTTTTCAGCATGAATTCAATAATTAACTCTGAATTAAACAAGTCATCTAAACACAGTGATGCAACTAATGCTCCTGAGTGGATATGTACTTTCCAAATTCCAGGCGTGTTCAATGGGCTCCTGTTTCACTGCACAGATTCACCAATCACTGACACCTTTATGTGGCACCTTCCCATTCACTTCTTATGTACTGCATTTGCTCATTTAGTTACACACACACACACACCTATATGTATAAATATAGCACTGTTTTAGGTATATTGGTAATCTTTACCTAAATTCCTTACTGCTTTGATAGGCCGGTAAGGATTTAAGTGGCTTTAATCCACTGTCTCACCAAAGAGGCTTATTATTGCTCTCGTTTGAAAGGGGGAGAGGAGAGGTCCTTCAGAGGCAAAGCCCAATATATTGGCCGAGCTGTTTGAGAAAGCAGAAACCTGGGAAGCGCATCCCTTGAAAGGGTGGAGACCACTGATACACCTCGGCCAGCATCACTTCCAGGAAAACCTGTATCAAGACACCATGCAGCGTTAAACATTTTGGACAGGAGTCTGTGCTATTTCAGGGGGCTGTGAATGGGGCTTAGAGCTGTCCATGAGGAATTTCAGTCTGTCACACACGTAATAGAAACTATAGCAATAAAGTGAAAATTAGGGCTTTTGAATCCTCTACTTTTTCACTGACATCCTTGGATGTGAGACCACTTAATTGAGCACAATCCCATCTGCCTCCTGCCTTCTAGCCATTCACAGATCCTTCTACACGTGGCTGCTCTGCTCCAGCACCTTGCTCTGCATCAGGTTGCATGGGTGGGGGAGACAGGCATGGGAGGACAAGCAGGGAGGAAAAGGCGATGTCTCATCACCTTCCTCATGCCTTTGTCTCTCAGCTGCTAAATGGCAACAGGCAAGCCCTATGGAAAGGATTACAATATTATAGGGTGTCAGCAGAGACTATGGCTGGCTGGTGAAGAGTCGCACACAAGGCTGGTTATTTGGCTAATAGCTAGGGTATCAGACACCGTTGCATACATCTAGGATGATGACTCTAATTTATATTGTGTATATCTTCCACTGCTGAGGTAAGCTTAAACATTAATTCTTATGTACTGTTTGCATTTCACGCCAAATTAATTTCCACTCTATGCACGCATACCTCCAGGACAGGTGGAGAGAAGATTATGCAGTAGATACTCAGGTACCATGATGATAGGCATAACAGGGTAAAAAGAAATGGTGGAATAATTGAGGAAGCAGAAGGGTAAATTGCATACTATAACATTAAGACAGATAGTTTCCTGGGATGACTTTATAGGGAGCGTTTGCACTGCCTGCACCCAAAGTGTTCAGGTCACATCCTGCTGTCAGCTGAAACTCTCAGTTGAAAAAGCAAAGCAAACTGAACAGATCTGCCTAGTTTCTTTTTCCTGAGTTTTATTACAACAGTGCTTTCTTATTGAGAAAGAATTGTCGTTGTAAAAATGAATGCTTACATACGCACTATCTAATTATCTCTGTTTATCATAAAGTAATCGGAGGAGCTATTAAAGCATGGTCACCAAAATATTTGGATTTGGCTAAGGTTTTAGATTATTAGTTACACAAACCTTAACTCTTGAAATAATATCAGCTAATGATACGTGCTTCACTTGGGAGTTAAACACTTAAAACAAAAAGCTCATGTCTGACAAATTGAAAGCAATTTCGCATTGAAGTAAATTAAACGAATTTCCCAGATGTTGCTATAAGAAGAGACTCAAGGAGGTGAAATGAAAGTCACTGCTGATGCATTCAGACACTTCCCATAAAGTTCCCAAGAAGGAAACATTTTAAAAGGAAACTGCACAAAAGGACACATCAGAGGTGGGAAGCTTGTGGTCCCACTGACAATCTTCATCTGAGCATCTTGTGGCTCCGTGTCGTTTCAAAGGGGGTGGCCCACATTTGTGCATGGAAAATGCTACGTAAACACTAGAGTGAAATCAGTCTTTTCAAAGGGTGTTGGCTAGTCAGAAGGAGCTACTCTCACACCAGGTGAGGTAGAAGAAAATTTAAAAAAAAATCTGGTTTAGAAATTAAGTGAAGATTTGCAGGCCTATCTTTAATACTACTTAGTTCTTAGCATTTTGCTGTGGCAAATTGCAAAGTACAAAAAGGATTTGGAAATCCTAGTTTCTTCCCATAAAGCAGAAGGTTTTCCAGTATATAGAAATATATATAATCGACTAGGACAAACATCAAGAGCTAGCAGTATCCTTGCATGAAAATGTTTGGGACTACCTTTTCTTCTTTTCTTACCCAATTATTCCCACTCCACTTGAATAATGCCTCCTTCTACCATACCCCAAATTGAGTAAAGAAGCTACAAGTTTAGGAGGACTGGGAGGAAAGGAAGTTTACAATAACCCAGTTTATACCTGTATCCCAGAGAAGCCTATACGCTCACCTCTCTTGTATGTCTGTTGCAGAGGGAAGTCCATGCGCTGGGTGCACGTGACTGGTGATGCCCACAGACCAGCCAAGCACGTCCTTCCTTTCAGGGTGATCATGTGTTTTCCGTATTCTCTGCACTTTTCTCTCCCAACTGTTTCCTTATCCAGCTGCTCATCTAAATTCCTGGAGGTATTTGGTTTGCTATTCCTTCTCAATGCTGGAGATATGGGAAAAAAAAAAACCCTCTCTCCATATTTGACTCCAGTCTTCAGTTTCACTCACAGATCAGGATTTTACAGTATGGATTTGCAAGATCAAATGGAATAACGAAGCTGGCTAAATTCATCTGTTTCATTAATGTAATCATTACATTTTCCTTAGCCTTTTTTTTTTTTTTTTGGCATGTTCCACTAAATTATGTTCCAATAAGATGGAAAAATTATTTTATTAAAAGTAGTGATTATGTCAAGTTCATCCTCTTATTAGGATTACAGATTTTCTACAGTTTACTTGGAAATCTGCTTTAAAGCACAACAGATGTCAACTTTTCATGCTAGACTAACAAAAGCATCTATTCCGTTCTCATCTGGTGACCAAAGCAACATATGAAAGTAAAAAAAAAAAATATTGGAAGAGTACAAGGCGGTCTAATTTCTAGAATAAAAACACCCCAAAGTCTATACTGTTATACCACAGAAGAAGAAATACAGGGTTATAAAATCCCAGACCAACAAACATCTTTGATAGTCACGTAAAAAGCTCAATATTTTGGCTAGACAGTTAGCATTGCCAACACTGACTTCTGATTCTTGGGACATACCAACTTTACTCCCTTAATGTTGATAATGTAGGTTGATAACTTTCTAGATTTGGTATCTATAAACAGAACGTAACAAAATAGATTCTAAACTCCAGGTGTATACTTCAAACCATTTTGGCCAGCTGGTTGACAAACTTCTCTATAAATACTCCTCCTATGTTTCACATTGCCTGTCTTTGGGTACGCCCAGTGGTAAAACACAACTAGCTAAACCACAACACTGGAATATGACAGTAGCTCCTTTAACTGCAAGAAAAAAATAATTCTAATTAAATAAAAACACCCTGTTTTTTAAATATATACAAGGCTGTAAGAGAAAACTATTCCAAATGAAGCCTTCACCAACACCTCAAACTCTGTAAGTGTCAGCAATTCTGACTGGTGTTGCAGGAGTCTCC
This sequence comes from Anseranas semipalmata, assembly GCA_013399115.1. Classification (NCBI taxonomy): domain Eukaryota; kingdom Metazoa; phylum Chordata; class Aves; order Anseriformes; family Anseranatidae; genus Anseranas; species Anseranas semipalmata. The sequence continues at coordinate 175,747 of VXAA01011783.1, forward strand.
TGTGAGACTCAGCTACAGGCCAGTGCTCATTTATTTCACTTTGCTCAAGCATAAGCACAAATTGTTTATGTAATTTGCAATGAAACTTCTCACACAGAAGTGGGTAACTTTAGCATTCCACAGAGGCATACAGAGAAGCAGTCCTTGATTCTACCACCTCCTTTTTCTTTTTAATATTTCAGGAACGTACCTCATTTATCGAGAGATCCAAAATTTATCTAACTGGAAAGTAACTGCTTTGGTGCACTTTGGAGGAAACAAAAGCTAACCGAAAAGCAGTGGGTACACCAGCTCTTTCTCTGGGATTCTCTCTTAACGTGTTTTGGCAATGAAAGAAACTGCGTTGTTCCCAGTATCTCGTTCCTGTACGGCAGCTCAACACAACACACACAAACCATTTTCTCCAACACAAAACTAAGCTGAAAAAGAAGCATTTGTGAACAGGAGGAAAACACAAGAACAGGCAGAAAAGAAATATGACAGAAGATAACCAGATCCCTAAAATATTTCAGAACACTACGAATCCCTAAAGTTATCCCCAAAGTATGCATATACTGGTTATAAAGATGATTCAATCTTGGCGATAGCTTGAGGTGCCAATACTCTACAGATTTAAGCCATATATCAAAATATTAATTTCTGACCATTTAAAACTCTTAAAAGAGAAGGAAACCCCACACTTACCCATTTAGGGTGAGGATGTTATTGGACAATCTCTTCTTCACTGTCACAATTTAAAAGGGAGAAAAAAAAGGTCCCAAAGGAAGTCAGGACTGAGCAAAACCGAAAACTCCAAGGAAGCTTTCTTAATATCGACTTTTTTTTTTTTTTTGCTCAGGTAAGGATGCATTTCCTTTCACATTCTTCTCTGAAAGCTGCTCTGAGCCCACCACTGCACTGGATGACAAGGTGACCTTTCCTTGGTGAAAGGAAACACGAAAATTTGGGTCTCCAGTACCAAGCCCTATCAATGCATTTCCTTGCTTTTCCTAGGCTGTGCAAAGTTCATACATAGAGAGGAAGGACGTTACTCTCAGATAACAGAAAAAGAAGAAAAGCAAGAAAAAATTGAAAACTTCAGTGAAAACCTTGGTCTGGACAAACAAGGGACTCATTTTTACCTCCAAAAAGGTTAAGGTCACCAGACTAGCCTTCATACTTTCTTACCACAGGGACAAAAGAATACACCACAAAGCAAGTAGTGCACGTAGCACAATTGGCAGCTGGCTTGAAAATGCTCGGGTTCAATTGACTATGAAGAATGAATTACCCTTATGTTTGAACAAAAAAAAACCAACCTGATCTCACCAGGCCAGAAGTACAACCGCATTCCAGGCGCAATGTGTGACAGCGCACAGAATGAGAGTTTCAATTTATTCTGCGCATTTGAGCACACACAAAAGCCTATATGGTTCTCATTGAAATAAAAGATATCTCCAAACTTTTAAAAGAGCACAGAATGATTTAGGTTCTCGCTCTCATGCGGAAAAAATAACTTTTCTTACCATTTGCTGTGCTTTCTCTTGGATCTGGGATTTAAGTCACCTATATTATTTTCATATCTGTAAACAACCACTGGTGGATTAAAGATCTTCCTTATTCCTTCAACTCTTTTTTTTTTTTTAATGGAAATTTCTTTGACAAAGGCCAACAAAGCATTCTCTCTCAAAGAAAGAGCGCTGTAGATACCCACCACTTTCAGCAAGGACATTTAGATGCAACTCTGCAGACTTTACTTAGATTAGCCTAACAATGTTCTTAAAAAGGAGCTCTAAACCTTTCACGAAGATTACGCCTTAGCGGTGGAACAGCTTTAACAAGCTCATTCATTAGCGGCGGTGTCGTTGGGTGCCCGTTCAGCGGGCCTTCCCCAGCAGGTGTTCCTGCCCCAGCTTCGCTCCCCGGGCCCTCCGGCACCTCCAGGGTTCTGTCAGCCCCGCGGCCTCATCCCGCGGCCTCTGCGCTTCGCGGGCCGCTGTGCGCCGAAACGCCAAACACATGCCAGTTGTGGAGATGGAAGGAGCAAAATATCCAACAAAGAACGTGTGGGTCACCCTTCTGCATGTTCACAAGCTTACTCTTAAGTACATCTGTGTGAAACAGTGATCGCGCACGAAAGGCAAACGCTGTGTGAGGTGTTTAACGTGGACCTGATGTAGAATGAATTCAGGCAAACTGTGAAGAACAAATCTCAAAGGATGAGTGAGGAGAGCAAAATTTAAGATTAAGAAAAGGCACTGAGGAATTAGAAAAGGGATATGATTAAGGAGATCTAATGTGACCATTTTATTTTGTTGCTCAGACCCCTGACTACGAAAGCCTTCTCCAGCTGGAACACCATTCCACCTCCCAGACTACGTACGAAAGCGACTACCAAGTACATTCTGCTATATCTTGCAAATGAGCCAGAGGGGTCTGAGAGACAGCAGGAATTTAAAAACACAATGCATTAAGCATAACCGAAGTGCACACAACACGAATCAAGAAACAGGACATTTGCATCGGCTATAGGTGTTCATGGAAGACAATGATGTCAGTGTTCTTCAAGTTATAGGAAATATTCTGGGTTGATTCATAATTAAAAGGGAATCTTAATGCATATAGCTACTTACAAATTATGTAGTTACAATTTAGCAAGCTTTTGTTTTAATTTAATTAAAAGCTAGTGATTTTATTACTTTGCACACAACAATATGAATCTCTATAAAGAAAAAAAAACACTATGAAATTAAATGAAAATTTTGCTTTCTCCTCCTACTTCCCTTCAGCAAGCTTAATTCAAATGCTACTACTAGTTTTTTTTGCTGACTTATCATCTAAAGACAGGATAGAAAGGACTCAAAAAACTGTTTGGCAAGAAGGATAATTAGCCCCAGTTAAGTCAGAAGCTACCAAGAACTGCATTCCTTAATATTAAAGAGAACATTAACTTAGTAACCAATTTCAACAGGAAGTATTTTAGTGTTTGCAGCCAGGAACATAATAATTAAGAACACACTATAGCAATATCAGTTCTCACTGGAACTGCTTTAATGGGTACTTTTTGTTTGCTTGTTTCTCTAATAGAAAAATAAATATCTTAAATCTTGAATAGCATTTATGTGATATGTAATTTTCTGGAAAAAAAAAAAGGTAAATGAAAGCAAAAGGAAACACCTAGCTGGAATTTGTCTCACCATGTAAAACACCTGTTTTTCATTAGGAGAGCCAACAGCAGTGCCCATGGCCACATCACCTAAGATGAACTCCAGAAAATTATTTCGCCCTTGCAACAATGCCCTTGCAAGTGACAGAGATGCATTAGGTCCTTCTTCAGTAGTTACATATGAGCTGTATACTCCGGTGATACTATAGGAAATCTATGGGACAGTCCACCACAGCCAAAGACGTGACTTGCAACAAAACAAAACAAAAAACAAAAACCAACCAACCAACCAACCAAAAAAAAAAGATAGAGAAGCATGCATGAGCTAGCAAACAAACTACCTTGGAAGATGGAGGAGAAATATTAAGATATCATGCTGACCAAAGCAACACAGTTATTCCATCCGGAAAGCCGAGCACTGGCTCTGTCTTCTTTACAGCCTTCCCCTCCACGTGGGTTACTGCAAAAGGCAAGTTGCATTCCAAAAGGTAGACATTTTATCTTTTTTTTTTTCCTTTTCTTTTTAAATGAAAGACACAGCATTGCTTTCTCTTCCCCTAGCAAATAGCTCTGAGCTGGAATGCAGAATAAATGCCTGAAAGACTACTCTGTGCCGGAGGGTTTAGCAGCAAACCAGCAGTCTCAATATGAAACAGATGTGTCACAACAAGTTTTGGGTGGAGAAATGTGTTCACTCATGGTATGAGAATGCTCAGGAGGGACTGCCTCTCACCATGCAGACACAGAAACAAATCAGAAAGGCAGGAGCAGGCTCAGCAAAAACTCGCCAACAGGAGTGATGCCGACTTTCTTTAAAGCACCATGATCATTCATTCTTCAGTACTCTAACAGGGCCCCAGTGACATGTGCACAGCATTAGTTTGTGTTAAATACATATTCTTGCAGTACCGAGAGTCCCAGAGACCTTGAAGCTTTTCCATGAGGGCAAGAGGGATAAAGAAAATGATGATTTTGCCAGTTTGCCAAAATCTGGAGTATTCTCAGGTTGATTACGATCTTCTAGCTGTCGTTCTCTCCCCAAAATCAGAACACAGAAGCTGAATTTAATCCTGGTAGATGCATTTCACTGGCTACACATAATTCAGAATTATTCTGTTATGACGTAGACACACAAGGCACTTAAAGAATATATCCCTGCCCCCAGCGATCCAAGAATCTAATCTAGACGTAATTAGGAGCAGGCAAGTACTTAGGGAAATTAGTCATTAGTTTGCAAATTCAGACTTCTGTCTCTCAGCTACAAGCCTCCCTTTTACTTAGTTCTCTTTTTTTTCTTTTTTTTTTTTTCCCCATGTCTTTTGTGGTGAAAGAGCACAGGAATAGCGCTGTACGGTAGCAGAAATTTGGGAGGTCCTGCATAAATCATCCCGCAATTAGTTCTGTTAGGTGGCATAGAAGGAAGAAAGCGTTCAGAAAGAGCTATTTCTGAAGTGAAACAGAAGCAAACTAAAAACTCAAGAAAAGCAGAAGAGCAGGAAGGCACTCAAAAGCAAAAAAGCTGGAATCCAGGGTGTAGATAGATGTTAGGAAAGAGGGAGGAAGGGAGCAGGAAGGAAGAAACAAATTTTCCTCCTCCCCACACTCACCAGTTTTGAATTTCAAAATGATATCCAAATGAACTCCCTTCCAGACGGTGTAATAAGCACACAGACCCACCTTTAACAGGCAATTTCTCCTTCCAAAACCTCTTTGCACACATTTCAGACCCAAAACACAGAGAACAGACAATTAGCAAATGAGAACCTTGGTGAGAAGGCAAGCGTTTCAAAAAATCCAGCTGTCGTATGATGTAAATATACAAGTACAGTAACACCAGTTATGAATGCTAAGTGCAAACCACTGCTCTGCAGTGTTGCAGGCTAAACTTGACTTTCTAGTCTCTGGTGTGCCTATCATCTCAGCTTTGCTGCATCAGCTGACTTCATTGTTTGTTTGTTTGTTTGTTTCTGGCATAAGGGGGAAGCTCTGAAATGCTACAGGATGGCAGGGACATTTCTAGGAGAGACCTTTGATTGCCCATGAGGTCCTCAGCCTGTTCACAGGGCTCCTATGCACTGCGGTGATGGAAGCAGTAGCAAACACTTGAGCGATGCCTTGCTGCTGGCTGGGATCCCTTGGCTGAGTCAGTCTGCAGCGGGTCCGTGAGCGTAGGACAGCCCGTGTGGTGACAGTCGGAGCTTAAGAAAAGCCAGGTACAGTTGTGCAGGGTAATTGGTAGGCAAGAGCTAAGCGAAGAGAGCTTGCCAGGAGGAGAAACTGAAGCGCCTGTAACATTCCTTACCCATTACTGTACCACGAAGCTGAGAACAGCCTGGCACGATCTGTGCTGGGTGTGGGCCAGGAAGGCAGCTACGTGGACACGGTGGACAAGTTACAGGTCTTGCAACAGCAGCGCCAAGCCTGGGTCAGGGCACTCACGCCACAGCCACTGCTCTCCTGGTGGGAAGTTTTGGGAGCCAATCAAGGAGCAACTGGCATACCCAGCCGGTGCCTGACATGGAAGGACACATATGCTTTGACTCCAAGCCTGGCTTCAAACTACTTCATCCCTTTTTGTGTCAGGCAAGCTATTTATTTGGAAGGATGATCTGGAGGGAAAACAGAGACAGACAGGAAAGTGTTTGGCACTGTCAAGCACACAGGGATGTTTCAGACATTTCTAAAGGGCGAGCTGGCTCCCTGGCACACACGCAGGGCAGCCAATCTTTGCTCAGAGAAGATTCATTTTTATGAAGATCTATTTTAATAAATTAAAACTTACGGCCAGAGCACTGCGCCTGGGACATCCACACTCCTTCTCTGTGCAGGGTGTGTGACAGTGATGGGAGCGGGGCGAGGAAGGGCTCAAGGGTCCTGGGTGCTCCCAGCTTCCTCCCAGTAATCAGGTGGAGAAAAGCCCTTCCTGATTCCCCACCACGCAGCAAGCAGCAGGGAGCAGGGGTGCATGAAAGCACCAGGAAATTCAACTCTCTGACCACCATCCTTCACATATTGCTCATGTTTTGAGTAGCTCAGAAGTCGCTTATGGATGACTTGGCTGTTCAGACAGATGTATTGCAGTTGCCTTGTATGCAGCCAAAGAAGATTGCCTGCTATTATTCCTGTCCTCAGGCAGATGACGATGAAATCGTTAGGGAGACCCAATTCTGAGGTCAGCTCTGGGAAATTTATTCATAAAGGATCAATTCAGCTAGACTTCTTCAGCTCTTAGCTACTGGCTATTTGGACGATAACAAACTTCCTAACTAACTTACAATTGCACATCGTCAAAATTTCTTATCAACAAGGCTTGAAGTAAAACTAAAGGCTCAAACAACATGAATAATAAATGACAATGACTTGTACTGGTACACTCAGCAAAACCCAGGGGTGGGGGGAAGTAGAGCTCCGCTTTGATTCAAACTCCCTTTCTTTCCAGTACTGCATTTCCCTTCCTCCTGCTCTGTATCCCAGTACAGGTTACGTGGTTTTGCTCTGCCAAAATACAAAACCTGCCTTGATGGCTTGTGCTTCTGTACAGGGGAGGAGGTGTGCACATTTTATACAGTTTGCAAAGATGAGTCCCAAAGGATTGCATTAAAGAAATAGCACAGCGAACCTAGAGAAATACAAGCAATTATAGTATCCCGGTGCTGAAAATCTGAAATGCACACACGGACACACAGACACAGACATGCAAACACACTGCAAAAAATCCATTCTAAGATGTGCATCTTTGTGATTTGAACTGCTCCAGCTGTGGGGAGAGAGGGGTCTGAATGACCAACAGAAAGAAGAAACATAAAAAAAAAAAAAAAGTGACACGTCAGGGGGTGCTCATCTGGCTATCCTGGAAATCATAGTTTTCCAGCCAATTTTAGCTGTTGTGGTAAGCTATGGTGCTTTATGTCGGCATTTTGTATATAGCTGTAAGTCTTAATAGAGCTTGAACTGGGTAGACTGCTGGAGCAGACATCACCACCACCAGAAGTTCAGGACAATAGACTTGTGCTAAAAACAACTACTAACCATGTGCATGAGTTTTTTTTCTAAGGGGACTTATCTGATTGTATGACTCTCATGTTCTGAACAAGGGTAAAACATGCAGGGGAAAAAAAGACTATGAGCAAAAGAAAAGTGAAATAGGAAGTTGAAGAACAGGTAAAACGGGATCTGAACAGTTTCACTTCATTATAAAGGAATTCAGCCCATAGCTGGAGGATAAATGTAGGCAGCACAGGTCTTGTATAATGAAAAAAAGAAAAAAAGCCAACATAACAAAACCTGTCTAACTTAAGGAATTAATATGTTGACTTTTTACTCTGCCATATGGGTACTCAACATTTTCTCAGTCTGACAAATGAATTTGGTTCAGGGTGTTTAGAAAACTGTCAGATTTGCATCTTTCCCTCTTTGGCCAGACAAAATTATTATTATATTGTCAGAGACATTCAGACAAACTCTAAAATCCCTATATTCTTTTAAAATTTTCCTAATACAATCTGGGGTGCAGGGGAAAGGAGGCAGGGGAAGGGTTTGCTCCGTAACACTACATAAGACCACACAGAAGTATTAAAAAATAAACAAACTGTCACGACAGAAGGACCAATTCCTTCTTCTATCAACATGGGTCAAAGAACTCCCTTCAAAATACTTTTCCTCAAAGAGACTTGTAATTTGCCCTGCTATATATTCACCTGAATTGGCAGAAAATCTGGAAGAGGTAGAGGGCTGTGAAGGAATGCTCGTAACAGTAAACTCTCAATACCCTAAGCCATATTTACCTATAAATAGCCTCAATTCCAGAAGTTGTTCTGTTTCAGAGTGGTAACAGAAAGCTCCTCAGATTTAGTAATAGGGACTCTATCGTTGCTGCATAATCTCAGCGAACTTCCTATGAAAGCCAGGGTGGTTTCAACAAAGCTCCAAAATTCTGTGCTGAATCTTAGAATTAATGAAATGCAGCAGTGGCACCAGTCTGCCATTCAGACATCCCACGTGCAACACATGCAAACACACCCAGCCTACCTAAACACATCTCAGTGCCCCACAGGTTGGCTATTTCGGAGCTCAAAAAGCGATGGCAGCAAAAAAAAAGCTGCATGTACTCATTCTTCTATGGCTTCAGCTTTCCCGCACTGCTGCTGCCACCCCTTGCTATGCGCGGGTGTCTGTAGCTCTCATTCCTCGGGGCGAGCCTGCTCACATGAGTGTAAGTGCTCATTGGCATGGAAAATGCCTGCATGAACTCACCCCACCGTCTGCTATGCTGGGGCTCCAGCCCCGGCAGGCTGAGATGCTCTTTCCAAGTCAACTTAGTTGTTAAGATCTCCAAAACGACGTCAGAGCAGTATCGTGGAGCTGATTTAAGTCACAGTTATCCCGCTCCATCCCAACCAGCAACCACATCATGACATTTCCAAGCTTCATCTGGAAGGCCTTTTGCTTACCCAAGCCTTTTTTAAACAGGAAATGACGAGCTTTCCCAACGCAACTTTTCATCTGCAAATGAATCAAACCAACCCAATGTCCAACCAAGTAATACTTGAACTTTTATCACCCGAGTTGAAAAGGCTGGCAGATCTCACTTTTCACGTCTATGGTGACCACAACAAGCTGCCTTAAAAACAAAGCCCTGCAACAATCTTTGTATAAAAATGACATTTCCATCTTTCATTCCATGGAAATGATAAACAAGATTACTCAAGCTCTTAACAGCTGAAGTGGGAGGGTATTCAAAGAAGCTTTTTGTGGTTATTACTCGCCACAGTATTTTTAGGGGGGAAAAAAAGCCCAGAATGAAAACAAGGAACTTCCAAAGGAAGCTGCATCGAAAAGGAGAAGTCAGGAAACTGTCAGAAAAGAACCACCGAACACAAATATCTTCCAAAATAGAAGCGTCTACAAAACCACTGCAGTCAAATTATACAAGCTGAAATTATGCATTTCTATTCAAACACCAGTGCCAGCCATTATTAGGCGAGAAATTTGAAAGCTGCATTTTAAAGCACCTTCTGTTTTCTCATCCTGCTCTCTCCTACTTTCTAACCAAGTGAACAAACCATGAAATTATCTAGCTCCAAATGAACCCATCCATGCAATTACCTCACATTCCTCTGCTAAGTTTTATTGCTTGGCAGAAGTAAAAATTAAAAGCTTTATGTAGAAACTGAGAAAGTTACCAAAAGCATATTTTACAGATTCAGACAAAATAGTATTGTTCAAATGTACTTGACACGGGTTTCATCGTTGCTAAAGGCTCTCACCATGGTAGAAAGAAAATAAATCAAATCCGCAGAGTTACTCTGTGAGCAGAAATGTTCTAACCTTGATTAGATATACAGCCATGAGGATCTACTTCTCCTGAAATAAGGCTCCTTTTCTACCTGTTGTACATAGTCCAAACCAAACCTTGCAAATTACATTAGACCATCAGGAAATACAGTTTACAAATAAATAATAAAAAAAGACAAAAATACTTGCCAGGGTGAAAAAGAGACATATGGAGCACAAAAGTGTGCGATGTACAGTATTCTTCAGCCCTTTCCTCTTCCAGATAAAAACACAGTGCTAAATAGAATGTGACCAGACTGTTAAAATCAGAAGATGAGAGATGTCGTGATAAAGAGCGAGTGTCCTCAGCAATTCCATGTCCTCCATGGAGAAGGACATGAACAAGCCCCCCTGCCCCAGAGGGGCTCCGAAGGCTGTAGGCACAGCGGGGCAGGGCTGCGAGCAGCAGCTCTGCGGAGGCAAGGTCACAAGTTGATTCAAGAGAAGGAATGAGGAAATGCAGGGTGCAGCCAGAGGTTTTGCGATTTCATGGGGCGCTTAGATTTCCCACCGGATTGCAGCCTTTGCCTGCGTTGCGGAGGAGATATGGATGTCCCACCCACGTATTGCATAGCTGCTCTGATTAGAGGGTACCTCCTCACTCCATAATCTTTATTCTCCATAGCACTCTGGCACGAAATCTGTTTAACAGTGGATTTGTAGAAACAGGATATGTTACTCCCATTAGAAAAACAAACAAACAAACAAACAAATCAAAAAAGCCACACAGAAAGAATATGCCCAATGTCATTTAATGTAAGGGAGGAGAAGCATTTATCAGGAGACATACTTGCTTCACTCTACCTTTAAAATTTTTTTTTAATCTGTTTTGTCCTTAAGTAAAACTAGCCCTCTGTGAGATACAGGCACTGTGCTACAGCCTTTTCTGCTTAAAAAGTGTCTGGGAAACAAGTTTTCAGTAGCTACACAAGCTCTCAATAAAAATACAGATCAGCTTGCATTTTAGAGCCAGTAAATGATTAATGTCATTTGAAATCTAATCATAAAACCATTGACTATTTAAACACGATAATGGAACTGACAAGTAGAACATACGCTTTCAGCTAGAGAACTTCAATGCAGCACCTTTCTGCTGAGAAAGTCTTAGTTTTCACACAGAAAAGCTAATACCTACAAAGAAGAAAAACGGGAGGAAGGCAAAACCATTTAAGATGAGTGACTGCAAGCTTTCATGCACATAAAGTCATGAAGACTTAATGCTTATTTTAAAAAAGACTGTTAAATTGACTGAAACAAGATGTAGTTTATTTATGGTACATTTTGCTTCTCAATATACAGGTGAACTGTATATTCACCTTGCTCTGGTCCTGTGCAGTTATGATGAGATGGTCAGTGCGCCTTGGTGCACCAGAGGCTCCCATCCACCACCCCACTGAGAAGGTGTTGTGCCCGAACTGGTTATGGGAGGGCAGGGAGCTGGGATCCTGTTGCTAAAGGACAGGAAAATAAGGATTTCCACTCGCCTGCTGACTTTAAGCCTGAGAAAGGCCCACATTGCTCTCTGGGCTGCAGGCCGTGCACGTTCACCCACCCCAGGGTGAATGTGACAGAAGCGTACAGCAAGAGCGCTTCAAAGGGGGAGAATGCAGCTAGTTGTACACTCATCCAAAGCCAGATGTAGAAATGGGAAGGAATTCTTGATAACTACAGAATAAGGAGAACGGATAGATTTGTGTTTAAGGCCGTCTTTGTACACTGCACTCAAATTGAGACAGAGGTTTCTAAGCCATGCGACGAGTGAAAGCAGCATCTAAAATTCCAAACTCGCAATACGGTATGATATATGGTTACCACATACCCCTGTATTATTTTTGCTATTATTTTGGAGATGCCTAGCAATCCGGGTTTAAAAGGGGGGCAGTGTGCCACTTCATGCTAGTGCGGTGACCTTCCATCCCCTCCTCCCTACCCCAAAAGGTTCCCCGTCCCAGAATTCAGAGAACTCTGAACTCAACCCAAAGCTGGGCAGGGTCCTGCACAGCCTCTTGCATCTCACCATTCAATCATCTATATTATCATTTAAGTGATAGCATGTTCAGCACAATTCAGGAGAGCCACGTTGCCTTTTAATGACAAAAAAAACAGTGCATTTTTGCTGGTAAGGCATTTTACAATGTTCAGTATTAAGCATTACAGGTACTTAACTTGACTCGGAGTGTACCCATTTTAGCATTACTGATTAATAATGCTACGTTGACTGAGAAAGTATGGCCATGCTCCAGCAAAGCCCGCTGTCAAACAAAGCAGAGGATTGACGAAGCTCGTCCCAGGTCACCCAAAGGCACTCAGTGCTAATCTGGCACCCAGCATCTGAACAGGCTCTCGCAAGTAGCCCTGGCACTGCCATTTTGAGCTGCTACCTCTACGTGCTCGTTGTTGAGTCAACCTGCGCGCGTAGGAGTTGTGTTTGTCCTGCTCAAGAAAATAAGCGGGTGTCCCTGTCTGCAGCATTGCAACACTGCTTCTCTGAGAGCAATGAGGAGTGCGTGGCTGGTTCATAACAACACGTTATCCGGCAGGATGTGTAGTTGGAAAGAAAAGAGTATAAAGATAGAAAGGAGACAGAAGGGGGTGAATGAAGATCTAGAACAAGAGATACTTCAGTAGTACAATGACAAGGAGCATATGAGCATCAACTAAAAAAAAAAAGTACATATGGGAATGAAAAAAAAAGTATGAAAAGATACTTTGAGTCAGAAAGGACAAATTTAACTCGCTTAATTAATTTAATATCTACACTTCTTTCCCCCCCCTCTTCCTTTCCCAGTCAGCCTGGCTATACTGTATCTGCTTTTTTAGACGCAAATGGAACAAAATAATCTACTTAAGAGTATTGTTTGCTTACCAGCATATTCCCAGCTTCCATGAAAACATAAGGGATCTAACTAAGAAATTCAAGGGAAGGGAACAGGATGGGAGACATGTGGCTTGGCACACTCCAAAATTTGCTCGAGCCTTCTGGCAGCCCCCCAATATGTTTTGTAGGAAATGGTCCTTCCAAAGAGCTAGCTGGCGTCTACAGATCTTGTAGACATCACTCTAAGTAAATGAGACTCATTTCTCTTGCAGGGAAAAGATTTCCCCTTTCTCAGTGGCACACCATACACTGACAGAAAGGCAGAAGACAAAACGCTTTTTGCTTGTGTTCCACCCCTAAACTTTCATGGACTGACTGCTCCACAAATGAGGTGCGTTAGCAAACAATCTTTCAGTTGCACCATAAATTGGCAAGGAGAGCTCTAACCTGGATAAAGCAATTCACACCTCCCCAGCATAGTTTAATTTCTAATTTAATGTTCTAAAGTGATATAGTGTGGATTGCAGGCATAAGATTGTTTAAGTGAAATGTTTACTCTTGAGTAACTTAGATCCCTGGATAGCTAAATTTTTTCCTCATCTTCCATAAAATTAAAAATTCACACTTTGATGGAAAAAGCATACTTTGAAAAAGGTCGTTCATCTAGGCAAGAACGCTGTAACATAATGTTACAATATTTTGATATTATACCTTCATAAAAACCATGTTTCTGGACTCACCTAGGACAATAGACTTCTCTAATTCCTCAGAGGTGAATCTGGAAGATCAATAAGGTTTTTGCTGCTTACTTTAATGAATGCCCATAAATAATGAAGGCAGCTTATCTGTATATGCTCCTGAGGGACTGTCATCCATCAAGCCAATAATATCTGGTCAAGCAACTTTCAGACGTTAAATTAGATTCTCTTCACAGAGGATTCATCAGCTTTTGTATCTTCTCCCCTGTAAGAAACACAGCCTCTCCCCTACTGATCGGCAAAGGAGTTGACAGGAAAACATTCTCCCAACTGTTCAGTATTCTTGTTAGGAGAGCAGCAGAGAGGGAAATAATGCTTTTGCACAGGCAAAAACTACCTGGAAATCCCCTGGTAGCACTAAGAAGCGAGGCAGCTGTGAAAAATAGACGAGATTGATACCGAGAGCTTACAGTTAGCGAGTTTTAGGGAAAAAGCCTCTCGTTCCCCAAAGGCACTAATAAGGGACTGAAATGGAATAAGTAATGCATTGAGATGCTGCATAAAATCATAATATTTTTGAAAAGCAAAAAGGTGTCCTCCCTCAAGGGGTGCCCTAATAACAATACTGTACATTTCATTTAATAAATATGCAAAATGCAGGTGCTGTTTAAATATGCAGTTTGCTATGATGAAATTAGTTAACCAATCTTGGACAAAATGTTATTTATTATTTCTTTTTTAAACTTTCCTTTTCCCAAATCTTCACTCTTCAAAATGCCCTATTAAGAAAAGAAACAAAAACTAAACAAAAACTAAGACCAACGTCCCTACCCCCACAATTGATTTCTCAGTCTTGCAAGTTGTCTAACGAAGAAACAATTTATGGCTTCCTTTAGCAATTACCCACTTAAGAGTTCGAAGATTAATTTCAGAGCAATCTTCATTTCAATCAAAATGCACCTGTGCAGAGGGCTGCAGATACTAGAAGAGACTGGCATGTATTTTGGCATATTTCTTTAAAAATAAAAAAGAATTTAAAGTATCAATTTTTTTTATTGGTGTTTATAAAGTCAAATAGCAGCACTTATGCTGCAACAATACACAATAAATGAACATCGTTTTCCAATGACTAGTCTAAATCAGTAACAGCGGTGAACACTAAATGCATAAATATTTTATTCCAAAACACTTATGCAGCCTGTGGTTCACAGCTCGTTCTAAGGAAGAAAGTTGCATGTTTATAGCTGACCTGTAACGATCCCTTCCAACCCAAACCATTCTGTGATCAAACCACAATATGCTAATTCTGCTAAGTATTTAATTCTACTTCCACTTGCAGAAATACTCGTGGATAACATTTCATACCTCCCCCCAAAAAAGCGTTCCACCTTAATCATACACCTATGATCACGAGGCTGACTTTGAAGTCTGCCATTATGCATTTCTCTTTCAAGTATGGTTAGAGATAATCTGTTCTTACTTTTCACATCAGCCATTGTAATAGGTTGCTCTCAGGCCTTGGAAGACAAACTGTAATTCAGAATTACAGAATCACAGAATCACAGAATCACAGAATTGTTCGGGTTGGAAGAGACCTCCAAGATCACCTAGTCCAACCTCTGACCTAACTCTAACAAGGCCCACACTAAACCATATCTAAACCATATCTCTCATATTAGGATAGCTGGGAGTCGGTTTAGGCCACTGAATTGCAGTACGCTATTTTAAAGTATTCTATTTTCTGGCAAAGCAAAAATAATTATAAAAAGTGCTAACTTGCACTTCAGTTTGATCTGCATATGAATTCAGATTACTGTTTGAAATCCAAATCCACTTTGAAAAAGAGAAATAAGAATTGTACATCCTTCCCTGCACGATGTCATGTATTTGTGCCTTCCCTTCCCCTCCCTACAAGATTAGGGTGGTACAACTGATGTTGAAACTGTGCAGTGACCTACTGGATGCACATCGCAGAACACCCACACAGCTGCTCTGACAGCCGTGCCATACTGCCCAGTCTGCTCGCCCGCTCTCCACTAATGGCTTACAAATCCCCATCTCAAGGAGCAAAGGGATCACGGGACGCCAAGCGTTTCTCCCCGCTTCCTCCTCCTCTCTACTTGAGGAATTCTGTAGTTTTAAGTTGGTGGTAAATGATCCCCGAGGTTCCCCAAACAGAAACAAATAAAAGTAACGCTTATTCAGGGTGGTTTCTTTCCCACAGGGTGGTTCTGTATTATTACTCAGTGCTCGGTCTTATAAATGCTTATACAGGTCCCATCTCTCCTCCCTCTCACACGTTGCAACAGCTTCATTACCAAAATGGGAAAAAGATGCCCCATCTCTCCTACACAGCAGTATATATTCAAAGGTGCCCTTCCTGTTTTGAGCATTTTTGAGTACTCCTTTTGACAATGAGCATCTGGACTTCAGTGAATAAATTTTAGCAATTTCATGGAATTTATAAAAATATACCAATATGTAAGGATTGCCCATGATGTTTTACACATGAGTTTTTTTTCACATCCAAAAATGAGTTTTAAGCATGTTGTTTAATCTCTAGTGTGGAGGGGGCAGGGTGGAAGAAGGAACCTCACTTCTTGGAGTAAGATTTAACCCCAGAATGCAATTAAAATACATAAGGAAGCTGCTAATTGATCCAAACACTTGCCTCTGTTCAGAGGCTGCTTTCCAAAGTATCATTTCATAATAGCTTATTCTGGAAAAAATCACTAAGTCTCAAAAGCAAGCTGCAGGTTTTTTGACATTAGCTTGCTCAGCTAACAAGCTAACATTCCCTTTCAATTAATTCTCTAATTTGCCCAGGCAGTTAGCAGATATATACATCTTCATATTACCTGAGACGCCTTTCAAATTATTCCTAGGTATTTATACCATTTAAATCCCTGTGAGCCAGCTACCTGACATTGTTTTTAACCACTTGTTACCCTTTCATCTAGTTTAACTACAACCAGCCAAAAGAAAAAAAAAAAAAGAGAGACAGAGACATGCCCAACCTCCTGCTTTAATCCAAGCAGTTCTGAAGCTGGCGAAGGCAGTGACGAATTATCAGCAGCACTAGGCTGGTATCTTTGTATAAAAAATGATGTAAGGTTGCACTTACATCCATCACAGACCTGACTACTGAACAGGAGGGCACAGTGAGCCGGTTGGTAGCCAGTGCTGGTCCCCAGGAGCCCATAACAGGTGTTGCAAAGGGCAAGGGATGAAGGCACAAGGAAAGCAAATGCAGCAAACCTGCTAATTCCAGGTGAGGGGGAGAATTAGGCCAACTAGAGGGGAAAAGAAAAACAAGGAGGAGAGCTGAAGGGAGGTGGGTGGGGATGCAGAAAGAAGTGGAGGATGCAAGGAAGAGCCGAGCAGCCCAGGGAAGAGGGGAGCCCAGACCGGCATGCCCAGTGCTGCCCGCATTGTTTCTATGCCTGTGCGGTTCACCCAAAATATATTAATTTGGTGCTGAAGTAATGTTGTATCTGCCTCATAAGGAGTGTTCCATCACAGTCCTAACATTCCTTTCAACTTTCCTGCTCTGGACAGGCTGTTTACTCCAACATTATATCATACCTGGCAAGTTTAAAACAAACCCAGCTGTCCCTGAAGGGCTAGGTGATTTATGTTGATTAGAAACCTTAGAAATATTTTAAAAGCAGGCAGGATCCCACAGATGCCTAGAAGCCCTCCTGCCTCTCAGCTGTGCTCCAATTTTAGCTATGAAGCAAGTGCTCAAAGTTGCAGTCACTCATAGGAAGCTTAACGCACACACTGCCCGTTGAGAGACAAAAAGTGTAGGAAAAAAATCAACATCCCAGGAGCATAACCAGCAGGTTTTGCCAGTTGTATGCATCATCCACAACTACGATGCCACAGAATAAACTAATCATGCAGGAAGGCACTTACTCTGTAGCTTCAGAAGTCAGCACCGGCTTCAGGTTTTGAAGAAAGAGTTTTGATCATCGCTTCCCTCTCCATCTAAGGCATCCTGAACGCAGCGTACAACCATCATTACATTTAGTCCAGATCCCTTTGTACACTTCTTAATAAACATAAACCATACACAGAAAAGTCCCTGGGTTGTGCTTTCACTTTTCAGACTTCTGTTGCTCCGAGGGAAGCTGCAGGTTTGAGGAGGCACGAAACCAGAGTGCGGCATTTGGAGCAGGAACTTATTACACAACTTTATCAACTCACATCTTCTAGGAATGGCTGCATAATATATTGCAATTTAGGTTTTACTACTGGCAAACTAATGTGCCTCAACCTGAAAAGAGTCTCTCTCTTGTTTGTACAGTATGTTGACTTCATTATGTCAATTAAAATAATCTAGTCCTGTCAAGAACCTCAGAGCGCTCATAAGCGCACTAAACCCATGATTTTGGTATGATTTCTCAAATGCCATGGGCCAAGGTGTTGACTGCTAACATGTAACAGAGAAAAGTTCTTCTGCAGCGGTAAAGGAGCAATAGGAACACACCATCCTGAAACAAAGCTTAAAATGTTAAATATGTTGGGACTATCTGTTGGGATCCCAAGATTCAGTGGCGTTTTAAGAACGTTCTCCTCAGTAGTCACCTTCTCAGGCTGGGACAGAAAGAGACCTCTCAAAATGGAGAAAACCTCTCTCACTCGCTCTTAACAAAGGACGCATGACGTGAAACACCAAGCACCCCCAGAAAGAAAAAACAAACCCAAGAACAAATAGCAGCCATGTATCTTCAGAGGCCTAAAGATTTTCTCAGGTATCACAATATCTCAACGAGATTTTTATCCTTCTTCCCTTAGTCTGCTTCCCTGACTTTCATTTTCCCTTTTCTCCTCCTGCACCATATTTCACCCTTTTATAACAGCACACAAGGTTGGCATCCTGTCTGCTCCAGCCTGCTCTTCTCGCTGGATGAAGCCACATGGCAAACCAAGCAGCTGCCTATGGGTAAAGATGAAAAGTAGCCCCAGCTTGTCCTCCCACCATACCTATTTTCTTTTCCTGTGCACGGAAATCCATCAATCTTCTCGTGATAATGTGGTTTTACTTTCAAAGTGTGCAGTTGCTTCAGGGTTTGGGGTACCATCCCTCAAAGGAGTTTCTGCAGCAATGTTTTCCACAAGCCTTGCTACCATTTAAAAAAAAAAAATGTTTTTCTGCCCATAAGCTTTCTTACCTTTTGCTGTGTAAGTAAATTCTTAAACACAAAGATAAACAGACACTGCAGATACAAGAGTTGGTATACCAGGCAGTGCAGGAGATATTACCCTCAGATGAATACTTTGATAAAACCAAATTGGTATACCCATTACAAGGATACATGTTTTGAATTACAAATTAAAATAGACAGCAAATGATCATTTTTTTGATATATAGAGAAGATATGAACAAGGTGGCCTGCAGCTCCATAAAGAATTACTTTTCATGTAATTCTATATATTCTCCTTTGCTCTCATTTTCCCAGACCAAGCAAACAAAACAACAACAAGGACAGCTGAATTGAATTAGTGAGCATCCAAAAATATCCAGTCCATCTTTCTTATACACACACAAGAATGTTGCTGGTTTGCCAAAAAAGAAGCAATATTTTTAATACTGCTACCCTCAAAGAAACTGTCTCTTGGCGGTCTGAATTACAAACTACTGTCTTTGGCAGATAAAGCAAAGAATATGTGACAGTGTATAAAAATAGCAACACAGGAATCAGTCGGCAGCCATCTCTGTGCTGTCCCACATCATGAAGTCCTAATGTTTTTACTAGTTTTTATTCAAACCAATGGCCTGTAAAATCAACAGGATTTTGCCAGAGTAAAATCTCAGCACTTAGCCTGTTTTTTTCTTTGTTTGTTTTATTTAAAACTTAACCTCTTATTAGCCAGTTGGGAGTTTCCTACAAGATATTTTTACCTTCCAAAAGACTGAGCTGAATTTTTTCCATGGGATTAGCGGTAGAGAAGACAGCAACAAAAATTTGTTATTAATAGTAAAAGTGACTGGATTGTAAGAAGTGAACCTTTTCAGCTAACGATTTGGAAGTGATATACTGTTTACAAACTTTTCTTAGCATCCATTATAGGTTTAATGGAAACATAGCTTTTCTCCATTGGGGTATTTTCATGCTAAGAAACGCAAGGGAAACAAAAAATCTGGAAGCACTAGAGTCATGTTGGAATCCAGATGTTAACATCAGAAGAAATGATCTCGTATGGTTTCGGGGCCCAGTAAAGACATATTTGAAATGCTGGGCCTAGCCACTTTGTTATAACAAAAATGTAGCTGAGTCTCAAAACGTTTAGGAATCCCAGCCATTGTGAACTATTCTGTGAGCCAGAGCAGCATGTGTTTAGGCCATACGGAGGGTGTTTACAGAGCAAAAATCTTTTTCAGCAACTTCAAAGGGAGTCAGACATCACTTAGAGGTGGTTTAAACTGGAGGACGTCCATGCATGAAGAAGGGAGAACGTTGGTTGGCTATGATCACGGGACTTCCCTCTTGCAGGAGGAGATTAAAATAGAACCACCTCGACAAGTAACTACAACGTGATGCATTTGGAGATACCTCCTCACAGATAATACACGCAGGCACACACAAATGCAAATGAATTAAGCAAGAGCCTTTGTTGTTTCTGTACTATGATCATTTCTGTTTTTTAAATGCCTGGGCGGTGTTTGGAAACTATGGGCGAAAGGTAACTTGGTAGAGTGACAAATAGATTTGGACTTTGAGGTAGGGCAGGGCAGGGCATTAAATTAAAGCCAAGCAGTATCTTCCTACTATAGAAATGCAGTTAGTTTGTGGGAGGGAAGAAAACAACTACATTGGCTCAGACTGAACTACGGAAGCTTTTGCTGTCTCTCTCTCTCTCTCTTTTTTTTTAAACAACCATTGCATCTTTCTTCTTGGTCTGTTTTGTTTCATTGCCTGCCCAAACACACAGTTAAAAACCAGATGGAAGCCATAAAAAGCAAGTTAGGTACCTCAGCAGGAAAGGTAAAACAATGGACAGTGCTCAGAAGCCAGCCCTCCAACAAATTAGCCATGTTTATAGTTTGGAAGGGCTCCTCGGGCCAATCCTGCCGGCAGGGCTGTTTGCCAAACCTGGGGAAGGAAGATCAAAGGACACCAGTGCTTCAAGAGAGGGGAGCTGTCAGTGAGTTCAGAAATGTTGCCCTGTGCCTCTAGAGAGACCAGCTGGAGGGCTGTGATAGTGAGAGGACAAGGGGTGATGGTTTTAAACTAAAAGAGGATAGATTTAGATTAGATATTAGGAAGAAATTCTTCACTGTGAGAGTGGTGAGGCCCTGGAACAGGTTGCCCAGAGAGGTTGTGGATGCCCCATCCCTGGAGGTGTTCAAGGCCAGGTTGAATGGGGCTTTGGGCAACCTGATCAAGTGGGTGGCATCCCTGCCTATGGCAGGGGGGTTGGAACTAGATGGTCTTTAAGGTCCCTTCCAACCCAAACCTTTCTATGATTCTATGAAATAAACCTGACTGCAATCATGAGTCAGAGCCCTTAAAGTATTATAGGCCTATAGTTTTGGAAAAGTGCATTTCAGTGCTAAATGAATAAAGATATTAGCTTCATATATCTCTCTAGTTGATGCATAATTCATTATAATCAAACACATGCAATGCAGCTCTGGAAAGCTTCCATATGAAACAAAATGAAAAGGCTAAGGATATTTATTTAAGAAAGAAAATGAATGAAATTAAATCACAAACAACACAGACCAAGCACATTGCCTTAGTTTGTTAAAATATGCAAACTAATAAAAGAAAATACATTCTGAAAAGAAAACACTGCATAAGTAATTGACACGGTCACCAAGGCCAGCATATCAGCACACCTGAGACAGAGACAGGACATTTAGTGGCCAGAAGAAAATCCTATAGTACAATAGGAGGACTTCAACCAAAAGCACCAACCTGGTTAGAGGTTCAAAACTCGCACATCACTGAGGCTTTGGACAAGCTCTTTCTTCAAGCAGTAGCTGGAGTGGTACCATATCACCACCTCCCACAACGCTTGCTACCCTCACCCAGCAGAGCAAGTGGGGAGCATTCAGAAGCCCTTTTCCACAAGGTTATGTCTTTGTCTGTCAGATAAATGGTCTCCTTCTACTGCAATTCTTCTTAAGCACCGTGGTTGATGAGAGCAATCCAGGTCAGCCCGAATCACTCTTGGTGGCAGCAGGCCTGGCACTGAAGGGACGAGGACGGCTCTGACTTCCTGCTCTGCCAGCTCTGCCTGCCCACACTGATGTCCTCCAGCAGCAAAGCTGTTTATGGCGAGGACACAGGGCTTTTGCCTCACGAGCACACCATTCCCTACTGCGTACTGCAGAATATCATGTACTTTCAAAAAACAAAAAAAAGAAAAGAAAAAATACAGTGCTCTGTGAGACTAAACATAGGTGGACAACTGCACTGATATGGAGGGGAAATTCCTTTGTAAGTATTACAGATATAGAAATTGCTGCTGTCCTCTACATTTTCTGATTTTGCCTTCTGTCCAAAGGCTGAGACCATCTTTTGGACTGTCTTCATCACATATGTCAGACAACTTTGTTGTTGGCGACCTGCAGCCCGCTATACAAATTCATGGAAGGCAGAAGTCAAGATTATTTTCACCTTAAATAGTGTATTCCATTTTCTGCTTTATCATGAGTATAAAAATGTGAAATACAGCACAGTCTCAAAAAGTCGATTTGCACAGAGTTCTCAAGCATAGCAGGGAAAAGGCTAATGTTAGAGAAGAATAATTTGTTTACTACATGTATTTGGTAAAGCTTTCCCAGCACTTGCATGCAATACTTTTAAGGAAAGGAATACAACCAGGCTGGTTTTGCAGCACTTCACCAGATTTGGCTTCAGTCTGAATATTCAAACTTTAAAGCAGCCTTTTTGTAGCCAAGATTGGCTCCAAGTAAAAAAACCCAAATTTAGGAGAGAGAAAGAGAGGATCACACAGATCAACTTTGCAATGTGAACCTGGAACACATGCAAGATAGTTTTGGACTCCTTCTGTTTGTTTTTAAATAGAAGCGCATTAGAAGAGATGCAGGTCCCTGCTTAGCTGTGCTATTCATTGCTGAAACTGAAATGCTGGAGAGCATCTTTCCTAAAATTACGTAGCAACAGTGTGGAAATAGCTATCTCCGTGACCCAACTAACATTTCTTTATCAGCTGAGAAAAACAGGCACTCGTAGAATGCAATTAATCTTCTCCTAGGTGGAAAGCTAAAGCTGTGTGCTAGATGACAGTCCACAAGTGCCCATTTTTCTCTATTGACTGTGAAAGGAAGTTTGAATTTTTCAGTTTCTACTGCATTTATATTTTCACCAAGAAGCATTTCATTCATGGAGAGGGGGAAAAAAAAAAGACAAGCAAATCTCTCAGTGATCAAGAAACCGGAACATTCTTGTAAAAGAATTTAACACATTAGACCAGCAAGATTGAGGAGACTCAATGTGAAAGAACACAAATAGGCTGCAACGATGACAAAAGAGTAGCTTGACAGTTTATTGACTGAGAATGGCTTTCACATCAGGAAGAAAAGAATAAACATCATTTTCTGAGTGCCAGATATGAAGCATGCACTAATATAAGTAACCACACAGATGGCTGACTCTCGAGCAGACCTCACATATAACTGTAGGGTACCGTAGCAGTTTTAAACCATACAATGCCTTTTAGGTAATTTACATGCTTCTATTTCTGCATTCTGTATTCCACATCCAGAAAATTCAATTAATTTTCTCCTGGACTGTGTATATTGGCATTTCGTAATGCCAAATTTCAGCTTGCATGCCTGTCATCGGAAAGTAAGCTCACAAAAAGGGAACAGGGACATCAGCAAGAGAATCGGGTAGAATAAGCTCTTTACACACAAAAACATTATAAAATAAAATCTACTTATTCATAGATATTCTGGCAGAAAAAGATGGAGATAAAGATCCCTGGCACATAAACTCTGCTGACTATCCTAGGTCTAATGTTCTTTAAAGCCTGTAGGACTGAAGTAAGAGACGTAATTCTGAGACCATACTGGAACTGCTATCAGGATATATGACCGCAACACAGGTGAACGCCCATCTCCAAGCTATCGAGGCTAACGCTCAGTTGAATACAGGCAACTGGGAAGCTAGAGCAGAGCAGCAGCAAAGGTTCCCAGGCACATACTAATGTGAGAGCTTAGTTACTCTATCCCTATGTTTCAGGGTACCCATTCTTTTCTGGCATTAGTGGGATTTGAACAGGGTCCCCTAATTTTTCAAAGCAGTGGGCAGCATCCAGCTCCTCAGATTGACCTGTGCACCCCTTGCTAACAGAAGCATTGAACTTCTTTACGGACTAACAGGCTTGAGGTGCTGTTCCCAGACTTTCTTTTGTTATAATTCTCTGTCCCATATCTTATGGCAACATTTCTACTTCATAAGAATGCATATAGCCAGAGGCTGGTGAGGAAGAGGGAATGAGGGAATTTCACACATCACTAAGAATAACACGAATGCAGTAGCAACGCTCGAAAATGGGAAGAGAATATTTAGAAATGTGACAAAGGAACTGGCTACAGGTGGACAAGAGAGTTAAGAAAAGCAAACTGCATTTTTGTATGATACATAATTGGTCAGTTTGACACAAGCAGGGACAGTGCTTTAAAATAGAAAAGCAGGAACAGTGAGACGGTAGGAATAGGATAGACAAGAATTTAATAGGGCACTTCAAAACAATAACATTTCTGCTGGGTAGGGCATGACTAAGTGCAACTTTCTAGAAACTATATTGGCTAACAGCCGCAAATGAAAACTATTTTTTTTGTATTCAGGACAGAAAAGAGATTTGAACTGTCTTCCATTCGAAGATGCTATATGCCATATCATGCAATATGCCATAAGAGAGGCAAGGCTTATGAGGGGACAAAATCAGTTTTGTCAAGCCAAATTACATCATTAGGGAAGTAAGAAGCCACAGGACTCCAAGGCTTTCCTGAGGGGTCTGACTTTGGTGGATCCTGAACTCAAAATCTTATCCACAGTCCTCCAGTTATTCCCTCTGCATAAAGATCTTTAGATGACTGCCAGTGCTGTTGCTGTAACTTCTAGAGGCACTGTTCTCTATTCAGGGTGCTCAAGCATTCTTTGCCAATATACAGCAGCCTGGAAAGTCAATAATTCTTTTGACAGAGGCCATCACAGGTTAGCATATAAGCAAGACTTCCACTGAACTTCCATGAGGTCCCACCTTTCTTTGCATTACTCAGAAATTTACCTTCTTTTCAAAGTGCTACCAAATGACTTACAGTCCATTTAAAGAAGAGCAAAACACACTGGTGGCCCATGACTGAGACTAATTCACTTCCAGAGCTAGCTTAGTTTAATATTAATAAAAACCATTTTGCAGCAAGACTCAAGATAAAATCGCATAGAAGGAAAGTTTTCCTTTTATAGATTGCTGCTACTTTTTGGCAGTTCTGAACAAAGAGCCATCTTTAAAAAGAGCTCCGAGAGCATCTTTAAGCAGGCTCTTTCGTTCCTGTTCTGGAACCTGAACAATAGGAACAGCGATAAAAGCAACTTCTAGTCACAATAAATACATTGTTCCTGTTTAATTAGTGTTTTGCCCATACAATTGGTGTGTAAAAGGTCAGAGGAACAGAAAATTGTATACTATAGAGATCATGCTGTCAGGTAGCACATTAAAAATATTAAAAATGTTTTCCATGACTGTTCCACAACATACCCGGAGATTGGACTAGCAGAATAGCATGTGCACCAACCAATTCTTTATAAGTGGGAAGCTGAACCCTGTAATCTCTTTATCATCCTGTCAGTGAGTTAATGGTCATTACCATGAACAGATTCTTATTTTATCAAGCAAGTCAAGGCATCATTGGTGCTTTTCATATGATAATAATGCTTTACACCACAATTAAGCATGTACAAAATTTTCAGCTTTACCACAGGCTTAGCTGCAACCTTGCAACTTGCAAACACCACCTTAAAAGTCTTATCAGAGACACTCCTGCAGCACACCATTCTGTTTATGACCAAACCTCTCCTTCTCTCTCTCATTCTCTCTCCTTCAAATACAATAGAAAAAGATTAGAGGTGGAAACAATAGAGGAAAGTCTCAGCTGAGAAAAAACCTTTCCTACATAATGCAACACTACCATCCAGAGCAGAGACACAGAGCTTAACAAAGAGCTTAACATGTGTTTTCATTCAAGATTACCAAAATTCCAATGAACGCTGTTTTTTTTTTTTTTATCAGTACTAAAAATATTCTAACAAACATCCTCATGTCAACAGTTAAATATTTTCAAAACAAAAATCTCCCACTGGGCTTTATTTGTTATCAGCAAGGAGTAGTTTTGCAATATTTTGTTTCCAACTCCTCTCCCCCAAACAGCAATCACCACCACTGCTAATTTCTTCAATTTTTTGAAATATTTTACTTGTCCAAACAAGCACAGAAATCAGTTTTTGTTCAAGTATGTGACAAACTCAAGAGTTAGATTTAAAGTTTCTTTTTTTTTTAAAGATATCCACGTGCATTTAAATTGGGTGGTACTGGCGGTTTTGATTTGTTTTCAAAGGATGATTCTAATCTTATCACCGAATAAAAAAATAAATCAAGAACTGGACTGCAGCTAAGTGTGAGCACATGTACAACAGGACAGAGCCTGTGCAGTGCAGGGTTGATCTTGGACCCTAGAAGGAATTTTATTAAATGTTCAATGATCTTCAGAAGTGACTCCCCCAACCTCATGATTTTCTGTGTTATCTCAGGACAGCTCACGTACAGCAAAATGAAAAAAAGAAATAGCTGGGTATCTCAAGTCCACTTCTGCAATACCTCCCAGATAAGTGCTGCTGTTTCCTTTTTTAAACCGGCAAAGTCTAGAGAACAGGGGGAAGGGAGAGAGAGCACAGGGAAGAAAGACCTTCCCTCAGAGAAGGATGCCAAGCTCACTGTACTGTAGCGCTCTCCCAGGACAGAAAACCCACTCACCACCTAAAGCCATTAAATATGGAAGCTGATGAGAGCACTGGGGAAAAAATAGGCTGTGACTGCTGCCAACTGTCCCCGTGTGCAACGGTGTCTCCTCCCAAGGTGGGCACAGCGAAGGGGTGGTCACGGTCTGTGGGCTACCCACGATCGATATACACGAACATCGGCGTCACATCCACTCTGGGCCTCAACCAAACCTGCAGTCAATGGGGTTCAGTGCCGTTCTCCACAGCCATTCCTCTTTCCAAAACCATATTTAGTTGGTATGAAACGAGGCATTGCCAGCCGGCAAGATACAACATTAATATCCCATGTGGTAATCTACACATAAAAGGAGAAGTTGAAGTCCAGATTTTAAAGTATGATTAACGATCTCCGGGTGCGCAGTCTGAAGAAATGCTGAGTTCAGCTTCTGGAGGAAATAAAATAAATAAATAAATAAACCAGGCTCCTTTAACAACTCTTAAGCTACACCAGCTTTGGGCTGAGGTACCCAAATCACTGTTTTTTTCTGGGATGGTTGCCATGAGGCCCTCTGGAGAACTACCTTGGAAAAATGAATTAAGCCTCAATACATCACATATTAAAAAGTAAAACCCCGTAGTCCTTGCTGCAGATTGCTCTACAGTCTTTGCTCAGCCAGCCTCAGTGGGTGGGGTAAGTATACACTTACAGAAGGGAGGGAAAAAAAAAAAGAAAAAAAAGTCTTTCCTGAGGGAAGGCGAGTGAGTTTCCATGAGGTAAGCAAGGGTGTGAACTCACTCTGGAGCCAGGGGCAAGCTGCAACTGCCCTTGTGTGTGCTCTTCCCCCATGGTAAACACGAGGTATCCGAGCCGGATGGCTGGTACCACCGGCCAGCTGCTGCGCCTCGACTCCTGCCTTCGCCCACCCCGACAGCTCGGAGCCTGTGCTTACACCCAAAACACAGACACAGACCCAAAACACAGACACAGCCCGGGCCTTACCAGCTAACAAGCGCGCTGAGGCATTGCGACTTGCCCCGGCAGATCCTTCTGCAGGACAAAAGACCAGCTGCCCATGCACGGACAGCTTGCGGGAGCTGATTTGCCATCAGTGACTGTCAGGAATAGGGTCCTTGCTTAAATACCAGTCAAACGTTGCTCACTTCATGCCATGGAAGCTGCAGCTTGGTCTGAACAGAGGCCCACACCTCTCCCTGTGCTTCCCAAATCCAAGACCATCAGCTGCTCCTCAGTGAGCCATCAACCAGTGTTCATGGCCACCAGCTGCATCATCCAAGCTGGCAACTACCCTGGTTGAACACATCCAACAAGGTAGCTACCCTCCAGGAACGATTCAGTGATACCAACCTCCACCGATGGACCGGGGGACCTGAGAGAGCTGATAAGCACCTTGGCTGTGCAGGTAGAATGGAGAGAGATAAAGACCAGGTCCTTTTCCATAAAAAGCCAACAGAAAGATTGGCAGAAAAGACCATCTAGATAGCTTTATGAGTCTCTGTTCAAAAGCTATCCTGATGAATCCTGCTGAAAGTGGATTTATGGGAGTATATGACAGCTAAGAACAGCTGTTTGAGTCCACTGTGCTTCGAGTCTCCCCTTTCCTGACATCTAACATGCCCCCTGAGTTGAATTCTGTATGTGGGGGGCCTTATGGGACAGGTACACTGGTTCTGCTGCTCGTGGAGATGCTCCTACACCAAAGATACTGACAGCAAGAAACACGCAGGTCACATCCTCTGTCCTGGCATTGCTTAAGTGCCAGACAACAGCAGAAAAAGATGGTGCTTCTGTCTTAACATTTAACTGCTTTTAGACCTTTGATGTGTTTATGGCTCAGCCTAGAACACCTGAAAGGAATCAGTTTGTGTACCATGCGCACTAGACCTACTCAGCAGAACCTAATTTTACAAGTGACACAAAACACATCCTCCTTTCCACACTCACACAAGATACATATTCAGAATAAAAAAAGCAATAGTTCACATGCTTTTGCTATCTAAAGACGCAAATCAAATGGTGCTGGCAAACTATACTCTTCCCTCAGTTTTATAAAGAGTTTCCACGTAGAAAATGTCTTAGGTGCCTACGGGATTCTTTCTTCCACAGTATTCTGTTAAATTCTCAACTTGAAAATAAAATAAAATAAACAGCAATATTACACCAGCTGTTTCCATGTACTGGTCAAGAACCTTCATCACAGCTACAATACCTATAGTGAAACTATCCACCAAAGAGAAACCTAATTCTCTGGACTTACTACCGCAGCGTTAAAGTGCCTATGCTGCCAAAGCAGTCAGAAAGCTAATAGATTTGTTTATGGACTAGACAAAGCTTAATTAAATGAGGCAGCTCCGAAGAACAGTAAATCCTCTCTCCTCCTGCCTTTCCCTCCCCCCTTTTTTTCCTAGAGTATCTTTCTCCTAGTGGCTTTCCTCTTCCTAATAATCCCATCACAAATGACAGATATGTTATCAGTCATCACTGGGATTTGACACATTCTTAATACCTGTCATGACAGCTCTGAAGTCTGCATGCTACCCCCATTGTATTCCAAGGCATTTGCAGGAGGTAATGGACACATCAAATCACAGTCAATGGCTCTGCTTTATTGGACTGCTGTTTGCCTTAGAAGGAGATGCTTAAAAAAAGCTAATCTGTGATTATTCAAGATTACACACTGAATAAGTAAATATAAAACATTACAAATAGCTTTTGTATTCTCTATGCCTACATTCATCTCAAGATAGTTTGGCCATGTTGTAGAATTTATTATTGTATATTTATTGATAAGAATGCTTTAATATTTAAAAAAAAAAGGTATCAGCAGTGGTAACAGTGAAAAACATTAATAAATCAAGGTCTTTATTGGATTAAAGTGCTATGCTGCTAACATGGAAATGTATTGTTGTGCCCATACAGTCTCTCCTGTTTCCTCAGCCCTCTGCTTTTCTTTTTAATAGAGAACCTGATGCAAAAGCAAGGTGCAAGTCAAGACTAGAAACAGAGTTAATGTCAGAGATAAACACATGAACTTACATGAAAACAATGGGTCTGTAAAGTGTGTCATTCAAAGCAATTGTCGATATTATAAACCCATAGGTGAAATGTGAGAACAGCAGAACATGAGTTTCAAAAGCAAGTGGAGCCAGAGGGAGTGAGGAAGGGTGCTCAGCACAGGAGAGCTCCATGATGGGGACACAAGAGAAAGACAGAATGTTGTATCACTGAGTGATAAGGACAAGGAACACCAACCAGCAGGTTTTGTATGAGTCCATTCCTAATGCCAGCTGATTTCTATGGACCTCTTAATACAGCTAGCTTGGTTTTTATTTGTTCAAGCCCTCAAAAGAGCCATGACAGACAGGGCACTCCACAGAACAAATTCAATTCAGAACTCTCCAAACAGATATATTTTCTTTTAAACAAATTCAAATACTACTTCAGATGACTCTGGTCATCTGTGTGCCATACTTTTCAGGCACAAAAATAAAATAACTCCTTGCTGTAACATTTCTTTGGAGACAAACTTAAAGACTTTTTCATTTTAGCTGATTCGCTGTAAAACATCATATAGCTAGTCTCTGCCAACAGCATATAAGCTGCAAGACAGCAGCGTGCCTTGCCATTAGTAAATGCAATAGCTTATTGTTCTCGATGCATTTACAGTTTTGCACAAAAGCAGAAAAAAAAACTGCAACAAAAACAAAAAACCCACACAGACTAGAGACAACGCAGCCCTGTGCACACAAGTAACTTAAGGCCCTTTCAGAGAGGCAATAAAGCTAAAGCAGAATTGTGAGTAGCATGCTGGAGTCAAAAGGAAGTGTCCCACTGACATCAATGAGCTTTGGAGAAGGTTTGGAGTCAGTAAGACAGGCAAAACACGTTCAGCAACCTAAATGACTGCGCATCCTTTGGACAAAATTGTTAACCAATACTAAGGGTCTCAAAAGATTTTCATGTACAAGAAATTGATGAGTAAACATGGGTTTGTTTTTTTTTTTTTTGGTTGGTTGGTTGGTTGGATTTTGTTTTGTTTAAAAACAGTGCAATTGAGAAACAGAGGAGTAGGTCTTGCAACTGTAAGCACTTGGGAGCAAACTGATGGCATCTGGGGGTAGTGGGGGCCCATTCTCAGGATGTGCCTTGACAGTGCTGTAAATCCTGCTCTAGGGATCTCAAACCCTGTAATAACGGCACCGGTCAAGTATAAACTCACCCTGCCAGTCAAAGTACTTTTAGAAAAGCTAAAGAGCTAAGTTTGTATCAGTAGGCT
Organism: Anseranas semipalmata; assembly: GCA_013399115.1. Classification (NCBI taxonomy): domain Eukaryota; kingdom Metazoa; phylum Chordata; class Aves; order Anseriformes; family Anseranatidae; genus Anseranas; species Anseranas semipalmata. Next base: position 206,019 of record VXAA01011783.1, read on the forward strand.
TCCTACCAGATCAAATATTGCCTGTTCTTGAGCAGCCAACATGAAGACATGCCACAAACACACCTGGTATCACATCTTCTGATCATTACCTGATGCCAGGGCCTGCTCCAGATCCCACTTGTGCTGGTGGCTGATGCTGGGCTGTACATGACCATGGAAGCACGGCCCCATCGAGAAGTCCTCCCAGCAAATATTGCGATCTGGCTGCACTCCAAGGAGCGTTACAGCTTCTCCTGCTGTCTGCACCTCCAGTTATTCCTTTCATATCCACCCTCAGCTGTAAGCAAATCAACATGCCAATCCCTTGGGACACATGGCTTAGCTTATACTTAAGGCTTGCCATTCGGGTTTGTGCTTTGGACATTGATTTCTATTGTCTCAGCTATCACTCAACAAAAGGGCATTTAATTGCTGTCTCATTTAGTCCGAGAGGAGGGGGAGAACAACTTTTACCAGCCCTCTGATTGATGGCAGCCATTAGCACCTTCCAGCACAATGCTGACTTATTAGAGGCCCGATTTACATGTGAAGTTCATTGCCACACAAGTGAATCAGAGCTGCAGCTACACTCACTTTAACAACTTGAGAGACAAAATCTTCACATGAAATGAGTCTGCAAAAATGCTTATACTAGCCGCTGATTTAAAGGGAAAACTTTGAAGATTAATGAAGTTTGAGGAAAGCTTCAGGAGAGAAAGAAAAAAAAAAAAGAAAATTTAGGAGGAAAGCTCACAGTTTCTGTTTCTCTTTTTAAACACTACCATGTAGTTGCTTAAATGGTTGTAAAACAGCAACCAACCTGATTTATACTTATTTACACACAGCTAACTCCAGGAAGCACTTCATATCCCCCATGCATCAAAGTTTGTAATTGCATACCAGGAAAGGCAACGCTGAAGAATTCCATAAACTATTTTGCCCCCTTATATAAGCATTTTCTATTTTCTTTGTGATGGAGGAATGAACAAAATTAATATCCACATTTAATATCCTACATGTTCTGTAGAGCAATGAGCCACATACTCTGGTGTTCTAGCCAAACTGCTGACCGTGGATTTTTAGTACTCGGCTCATTTTATTAAAAAGCACAAGGATGCTAATCTTCCTTTCAAAGGAACAGACCTCAAGAAACAACTAGATCAGTGAAGTCTTCTTGAAAAGGAAATACTACCTTTAATCAGTCCAGTTATGAGAAACTTGTAGTAATTTCAGTAAAAGTCTAATGTAGACTTTGAAAGTTATAATAATGCAAGTTATCAAAACGTTTAATCAGTGCAAAATCTAAGACCAAGCCCGTTTTGAACATCAAACTTCCCAGTCAGACAAACACATCGAAGCACCGTGTATTATCAGACACACCTTTGTGCATTTTTGGAAGAATTTACCATCCGAGAGGCAGATCACTGAAGTCTGACTTTGCAGGGAGACGACGCACAGCCAAACACATGAGCGCTTGTGGTGTCTCAGTTGTGGGAGCACTAATCCCAGCCTGGCACAGAGGCTTTCTGCAACCATGTCAGCTATACCCGCAAAAAAGCGCTTCGGGCTAGTCTCAGAACGTATCCTGTGTTATTCACGTAATTGATTTAAAATTCCATAGCAAAATTACAAAAACTACTCTGCTATTACTCCCTTTCAGCGAGTCCACCCTTATGTTCAAATCCTCCGCAGGACGTTCCTTAGCGATACTCATCTTCCCTCATACACATTTCTAAATAAGCTTAAGTAGTAGCTATTTTCATGCTTTTTCCTACATTTTGAAAAATCATGGTTTTAGGTATATAAATGAATGTGCGTAGGAGGGAATGTACTTTTTTGTTTTAAAACAGCTGTCTTCATTGTTATTCATTCTGCAGCTCACATGCATGTAAAACTATATTTTGATGCCTCCCCTTCCCAATAGTTTTCAAGGGGAAGTAAAAACTTCATATACAGAAGCTGCATGTAAAAAACAACAACAAAGAAAATCCTCCCAAACTGGCATGCAGCCAGTTACTAGCTAAATGCTATTATACACTTGGTTTTCTTAACTTGGCTCTTTGTAAATTTTATTTTCCTCTTCCATTGTTTCGTTTCTCTTCAGTGTCAGACAGGAGACACGTGTTTCTCTTTCTGGAAAGGCTAAGTGCTATCTTCCGAAAAGTACAATCTATGGATAATTATTACTGGTAGCAAAAGGCTGAGATTTAAGTTGCAGAGGTAATTCCTGAGAAATATTTCACATTTCCCTCCAAACTCACGCCAGACTGGAACAAGCGCTCCAGACAGTGGCACTTCCAGGAATGTTGCCAGCACCAAGCAAGCTGTCTAAATGGTTTTAAACCGATTTGCAGCTAAAGAACAGACCAAGAGCCATGTTTGAGCAACCCTTCTGTCAATCTTAACTTCAGGTCTCTTTGAATGCTTGAGTTTAAAGAAATTCTTAGCTGGAGGAAGGGGTTTTACAAACTGGTTTTCTGCGAATCCTGTCAAGCCAACAAGCGCTAATCAACGTGAACAGGTCCTGGGAAAGAACTGGATCGAATCTCTCTGATTGTCCTCAGAGATGCAGTCAAACCTGAACACCTTCGACATTCAGTTCAATCACACATCTGCTCAGCGTCCCAGTGGGAGTCTCAGAACCTAAGTGCAAAATTAGGGCAAGCACTAGCACGGCAGTCAGACGGAGCATCGTGCTGGCAGAGGCACAAACCTGCTCTCCTAACAGGCATACCAGCTATAAATAGGTTTATGAATACAGAACCTCTGCCAAGCTGCTCTTTCGTTCTTTTCTTTTTTTTTTTCTTTGCTACTTTTAATGCCTCTTGCAAGATTGGCTCCTAGAAGTTTTATCTCCATTAGTAGTAATAAACATTTATTATATGCTCCAGCAACATTTGAAAGTTTTGATGAATAGCAACAAATTTGTCGAGAAAAATAGAATGATAATACCCCATTTAAAAAAGACAAATGGGTTAAAAAAAAAGAAAAAACAAGCTTACTTGAAAACAAAAAATTCACATGAGAATTCTGTGTGCACACCACGGCTCGGGAGAGAAGAGCTGACTTCTGCTGGAACTTCAGGAGGAGACGAGGTGGTGTCAGGGTTTAATCTTGTTCAGCTGTGCTCCAGAGGGTACCAGGCAAGCCTCAGACTTGAGCCCTGGGCTGTCCCCTTCAGTCTTCTCACCTGGAACAACAGAACACATCCTCAGCAACCTCAGCACAGGAGCGATGCAATGTTTCAGCTTCAAGACACAGTGACGGATGTTCATGCTGACTGCTAGAGATTCAATACAGCCTTATAAAAGGGGAAACTTATTAAACCTGCTGCTGTCAATAAGCATGGTTTTCTGCCCTTCTCAAGTGCAGGTGCCTTCTCAACTTAAGATGTCTTGGGGCAATGCAAAGCCCTAGAAAGCTATTTACAAAGCCTCCTAACTCTGCCTTGGATGGGCCACTTTTCTAGAAGATAGTGATGGGCCCCCATAAGAAACTTACTCAAGCCTCATCTGTGGCAAGAACACTTTATGATAAGAATTTGACTCTGAGCTGCCAATGCTTGGCTGACCAAATAAACCAGTGCTAATTTCAAATAGAGACATTAACCAAAGACTTCAATTACCTCGTACTTTCATCTGCTCTTATACTCTTGCATCCCCCTTTTTCCCTTTTCCCTCCCAAGCCTTACATAGTTCACCACCCATTTTCAAGGATGGATGCCTAAATGAAGCCCTTTATTAAGGCTCAATTTACAAAAGCAATGTCCCCTTGCAGTTTCCCTTCACTTCAAAAATTAACTTCTGGGGGCACATTCTTGAAAAGCCTACATCTATACTTATTTCAACTTTCTGGGGAATAATTGAGTATGAAAAGTAAGATTTAGCCTGATGAAATTTTTATTTCCATCTAAAAATAAAAGGAAATGCATAGTAAAGAACTTTTTCCCCAGCCTCCCTCCTTTATTTTCTTCTGAAAGGTGAAGACAAAGGAGACGTATTACAATTCAATTTTTTCCCTATCAGAAATCCCAAGAAACTCACCATCATATACTTAAGTTCTGAGCTATGTAGAGCAGACTGCTAAATACTTTATATGTTCTGAGCAACCTGACCTCACTGGCCCTGCTCTGAGCAGGGTGTTGGACTATATGACCTCCAGTGGTCCCTTCCAACCTCAGTTATCCTGTGATTTTTTCCAAAGGGAACAAAGACCAATTTGTACCTCTCAGATATGCAAGCAAACTTTTTTTTTTATAAAGGTTTATAATACCATAAAGGCTTTTAGTGCCATTTTTACTGTATGCATCTTCTCTAACATGGCAGTCCTTCAATAGTCCAACTCTATGAAAATTTTACATGTGAAAACTCTTAAGAAGGTATTTTTTAATCTTAAATTAGCAGAAGTATCTTCTCACATGTCATAAACTCAAATGATTTAAATCACTTAGGGAAAACTAGCACAGTAACAAAACTAAGAGAACATATTCTAAGTCCTCACTTAGGAAGAGCTTGGGGGCAAAAAGTGTTAGTATTTACTGTAGAAGAAGAACTTCCAAGTTCACAGCAATACATTTTCTATCTGTCATTCTGAAGTCAGGACACTGTTTTCAAAATCAGCCTGAGCCCCAGCATCACCTACAGCTGTCACTCCCATTTGCAGCAGCAGCAGCGGGATCCCTCGCACGCCCCACGCCTCTCCCTGCCAGCACAGTCCCCCCCCAACGCCTCCTCCCTCTGCCAAGGCACCAGGGCCACGCACAGCCCGCATCTCTCACATCTCTGGCCAGTCCATCACGTGCACAAGCCGAACACAAGCTAGTGCACAAGCTAGTTCTCCATGTACCTGCTCTCATTAGATAGGAATAAAGACCTAATTTAATAGGTGGGATATCCAGGGAATAAAGTACAAGAATTCCAGTCCTAAGACATCATAAAGACAAGACATTAAAATAAAAAATAAACATGCTTTTCTATCATTATGGTGAAGGAATGCCACGGGATTGGAAAGTTCTCCTCAAGTCCAGCAACAGAGCCTAATTTGTGTTGTTCTTCAAAGCTTAACACTCCTGTCATCTCTATCCTCCTTTCCCTTTCCTTTCCTCCGAGAACTTCAGATACTTTCCCTCTTAATCACAGCACTGGGCACACTGGCCATCCAAGTCTATCACTGCTACTGCTGCTAGGGAGCACTGAGGCAAGAAAGTGCTAATTCCCCCAGCATAGCACTAGTGAGGGACAGCCCAGGAAGGGGATACACATCCTTTCTTCATTTTGTCAAGAATCATGGGTACAATATAGCACATTTGCAACTTTATTCTAATAAAATGATTTCAAAGAAGTAGACACCTGTTTTAAAGCTGAGCCTTAGCCTTAAACAGAGTCTGAAGAGAACTGTTGTCAGAGATGGAGGGTGTTTGCTTCAACATCCTCCCCATTGTTTGACTAGAAGCTCATTATATTAAGTGGGAGTAGTTGAGATGTGAAGTTATATTTAAGAATTCTTAAATCTATGCCAGCTGAGAACAGCTGTACAGGATGCACAGCTGGCATGCATGCCTGCTGCAAGGATACGGTCCTGCAGATTACTGGATTCCCAATAGCATTTAGTTAATGACAGCGCATGGGAAAGAAACCAGTTCACAAGCCGGCCCCCAGCAGCAGAGAGGAAGCTTTGTCCACTCCTCTGGAAAGAGGACAGACGGGGCTGCTCACAGCCTCCAGGCTCACCCAGGAGATCATGAAGAGTACAACATGGTTATTTTTTGCATCCACTGCCATTTTTCAAGTAAATTTAGGGGAATAAGCACCATTACTTTTACAATCCACTCTCACCCATCCAGTTTTTTGTTGTTAATGACACAAAGCAGACTATAGATGCAACAAAACCTGCAATGATTGCAGCTTGTCCTAAAGCAAGTCTTGCCTATTATTCCAGCTGGCTAGATGAAGGTCACTGACACTGCTAACACCTCTGACATTTTGTAATCAATTGCCAGCATTTACAGAGGAGAAAATATCACTAGCATTGAGCACACTAGGAAGGAAAGAAAGAAATTCTTTTCAATTAATCTTAAGCTTGCTCTCTCTGATAGCCAAAACATGAAACGACGATGCAACCTAGCAAGCCAAATATTAGCGAGATTGGTTTCTGGCATCCAATGCCATATTCTGTTTGTATATAAACAATTGCAGTTTATCCGCCTCTTTAAAATAACTGCAATATGAATCATCATAAGGACAGCAGCAAAGAAACAGTCAAATACTTGCAGTTGGAGAAAAACATCATTGAATTCTCAAAGGTGCTGACTGCGAATATCAGACAAGCCAGTGCTGCACACCTCCGGGAGATATCTCGTAGTTTGTGTGGCTGCTCTTGGAAGAGATGCTGACCTTTTCCTAGCCCTTTGGTGCTAGTAAAGTATGACGAAGCTCTTCCTGTACATCGCACATTCATCCTGTGCCTGCTTTCATCTTGAGGACAGGAACAGAGATTGCTGCCCTTTAAACTATTCTTGATTTTTAGCCAGATGTTATATTCCACCACTACAAGTGAGGATGGAGGACTAAGGAGGAGAGATTTTAAAACAATTCTTTGTAAACAGTCTACAAGTCCCCTTTGATTTACAAACTGCCAAAGTGTTGGATGAGTTCAGCAGCTGGGAAGCCCTAGATTTGACAGCTCTGCCCTTACTCGATGGTTCAAGGCAATCATTTTGAATTAATGCAGGGCCTCAGAGAACAAGGGTATCTCCAACTTAAGACCTTCTAAAGACCACTGTTTCAGACAAAATTCTTGCTCCCGAGAGTCCATCTCATATTGCAGCTCCTAACACAAACCATCACTCAGCTCTTGCTTTTCATGGGAGCTGGCTGCTTTATGGTATAATGTTTGTGTCAAACACAATTGCTAAAGGCGCTCCAATTTACACTAATAATTGTCATTAGGAGAAGAAAAAAATGGTTGCATTTTTGTCAGAAAAGAACCGTTTCCCGATGTTTAGCATAGGCTGGATAATGGTCACAGGCAGCATCTTGGCTCAGCGGGCAAAGCTAGTAGGTGGTAAATGAGAGCGCTGCAGAGGGGACAGATATTTTTCAAGGGGGGAGAGGGGACAGTGTCTGCTGAAGGAGGCACCCTGACGGCACGAGATTTATGCATCCACCCTCGTGTCAGTCGAGGAGGAGGGAATCATTATGCAGGGCCAGCTGCAGGGGTGTGCGCTGCTGTCTGGAAAAATTAGAAGTCTAGCAACGAAAGATAAAGAAGGGAGAAATGACAGAGTGAATGAAAACCCCATGATAAACCCATTTAGGCTCTCCTCTCCCCAGGATGAAAGATGAAGTGTAATCTCTTTGGCATATATCCTGGCTGAGACTCAAACATATATCCCTAAATACACACGCGCGCACACCCCCGGGACGTACAATGCCAATGTCCACCAAGATGACCGGTAACTGCAGTGTGCTAAGCAAGAGTCCTTTTCCTGCATGTTTAGTTAAGTTCTGGGGAAAGATCAGGGCACGCTGAAACGCTTTGGATTCGAAAAATCTCATCTGCTGCCGAATGGCTTCTTTGTGCAAATACCTTCGAAAGCAATCCTTTCCATTTGAATACCTTGGGGGAGTGGCAGGGGAAAGGGAGAGGAGAGGAGAGATGACAGGAGCACAAGATATTGAAGAGCAACTGAGCTCAGGCTCTGTTGTTTGACTGCTATTTGACTTAGAAGTTTCCAATCTCGTGTGGCATTCCTGTGCCTAAGAGAATTTCTGGCCAAGTCAGGCAGGTCTGCATAACTTCTTGTTCTATTTAAGGCACAGTTTCTTTTTCTCCCTCATTAAGACACTCAAAGAAACAAAATACTCCAAATATTTCTTCATTATGCTTGCTAATAAAAACAACGTTCAGTCAGGCTCTCAAGTCTTACTGGTATTGGCTAGCAAAGGAATAACGAAAGAGTGAGCAAGCAAACGATGGTCTTTAACATGCTCCCGAAAGCCTCTCGTTAAAGTTCCACCCCTCAGCCTACAAGGGGATGTGTTTGGTAATTTTTCCTTCTGCCTGTCCTGACCACTAGGAAAGCCTCGGGGCTCATTAAATTCTTTCTGGAACGCTAATGCCTTGCAAGAAGCCAAACAGTATGAAAAGGGAGCTGTTTGGAGAACATCTTCCTGGGGGAGAAGGGAGGGAGGACACACTCTGATACTTTATTTCAAGTTTCACACACTGACCAATGGTGTGAGACACATTTTTTACCGGGAACAGAAGAAATAAGTTTTGCCGAGCATGCCAACATTGTGAATTATGCCACTATATGTCCTTTAGTAGAAGATCCAGAAACAGTTTTACGAGAATGTTTTGTTCACATACAGCATAAGAATTAGGGGAAAACAAAACAAAACAATTTTACTGTACAAGTCTTCCTTTCCACTATATATGTACATTCAGAAATGTAGGTATTTATTTGCTTTTCTTTTAAAATACTCAGAAAAATCCTCCCCCTTTTCCTTTTATAAGGCAGCTCTTTTGCAATATTCTTCCTAGTTGTATGATCTATCAAACGTTAAAGAGAATTATTCTACCAGATTCAGATTAACCACTGACCACATTTGTGACTGCCTGGTGTGTTATGCAAGCACCTACCTGTACATTGTGAGTCTAGCAGCTTAGAACACCCAACCCTCAGGAAAAAAAAAAATCCACTCCCAAACCCCAAACTATGATATGATAACTGGAGGAACTGAGACATTGATTCATGGAGTAAACGGGGTACTGAAGTGGAGAATATGGCCCTGTGATGAATTAAAACAAATGGAAATCACATACATGCATGCTCAAAGAATGTAACTCTGAAGGCTGGTGTTTGATCAACGTTATATGAAAAGCCATAGGAATAAAACACAAGTTTTTACAGCGAGCAACAAAAATAAAACTGGAAAATTCTTAAACTACAAACCATATCATTGTCAAAGTGCAAACAATACTTCTTACAGCAAGATAGTTATGTTTCACGTTTTTTCTAAGGAAAGTAAGGACAGGCAAATGTATAATATTAATATCAATTCAGGAAATACATTCATAGTAAGATATCAAATATATTATGAAAGGAACATGGTTATTTATCTGGCTTGAAAACAGCACAGTGTCAAGTTAATTTAAAATTCAATTTCAGTTTAAAGCATTACAAGGAAGAGAGAACCCTATGTATCGTAGGCTGTAAATTGAAATCCTAGCAAGGCTTTTGTCTGCCAACTAGTTGTGTATCAGCTATAAAGCCAGATTGAGGGTGCTTCTTTTAGAAGATTAGGCTGCAAGGCTCTCATAAACCATATTCAGAGAAGTTTGTCATTTATTATTTCCAAAAGCATTTTATTTAAACTTTCTCATATTCGGTTACTCAACTGAAAACTGGTTTTACAATAAACCTGAGGTAACTTCCACATGGTAGAGTCCAGCACGGAAAAGCACACACCAAAAGGGTCTCTTAAGCATTCATACAAACAGACCTTTTCCAGAAGCAATAAGCAAGAGCAGTTTGTGAGCAAAAACAGCTTTTGGGGGACAGGAATTTAGAACAAACAAACAACAAAACAAAACAAAAAAGCAAACAACAACAACAACAACAACAACAACAAAAACAAAAAACAAAACACTTATTTTTGTTCCCCCTCTGGAAAACATACATACATAAAAACACTTCGGTAAAACTCTACATAAAACCTTGAACAATGATAGTTTGAGGGAAGAGGCAGGACACTCTTCTAGATTTTCTGGGCTGAGGGACAAATAAATCTGATAGAAATGACATTTAATATGCCCCAAGACCACATACTGAATTGAAAACCTACTCAGATTGCTGATCTTGGTACAGATTATAAAAAAGAGTGACCCAGGGAGAGCCGCTTGTCTTCCAGCAGCTCCCCTCCAGCGCCGGGAGGCCCACCTGAGGTGCATGGGCCAGCCTGGCCAGAAATGCAAATTCTGCTCCTTGGCCAATGACCCATCTGGACAGCAGACAAAACCAGGCATGGAAGGGCACAGAAAAAGCTGTGACAATGATGAAAATAAATGTACATCCCCGACCTCTGCTCCTCCAAAAGGAAGGCAAAGAAAAGCGGCCATTCACAACAGCTGGGGCTGTTTTTATTTAGTCACATGGGCCTTTAATCTCATTGTACAACAAACACTTTGTGAAATCTCGAAAGCTAGCTGAGGGAACAGATGAACACCTTGGAAAGCTCTGTTTTTGGCAAAGCGGAATTTAAGGTGTGTGCGAATTGGTACTCGGGAAAGGGTAATATTCTAGCACATGAAATTTATCTCCACTGACACATCCACAGCTGGGGAACAGTATGAACAGCTTCCTCATGCTGATCTAACTCACTTCCATTTTGAAATAGAGGGATGGGGTAAACATTATTAGAGTTGATAGAAAAGTGTTTTCTTATTTCAGTAATGGCTTTAATCTATCTTTGTAAACTACATAATTATGTGTATGTTTATAATAATACCCATTATGTATAATTACATTTACATTTTTCATAAAACAATAATTTCTAAAAATTGTGGAGGCTTAAAAAAGCTAAGGGGTGAAGAATTTGATACAGTGTGAGATGGAAAAGAGTTATTTTTCTCCCCTTTTTTTAAATACATCTGGGCTTCCTCCTCCAACAGCAGAGTTTGAGATTGTAGGTATGCTCCCCAGTCTGCTTCCCACTTCTACCCTCACCATTTAAGTGATTTATTCACAATTCTGCCTTACTATGCATTTTTGGACCTACAGCTCTGAGGTGTTTTTTTATAAACTTTTTTTGCTGGCACTTACTCTGGAAACTACCACCACTGCACCAATATTTATACACGTGGTGTTACAAAAATATACCATTTGCTTTGATGTGCTGCTCTTTCCTTACCTCCCACTCCAGTAGAAAACACAAAGGATATTTAGCAGTGATAAGAAATCCTACTGACATCATCATTATACAATGGCATAGTCAAAAGATTTAAGTCTGAATTACTCATTCAGTATCCCTTGCAGAATGGCCAAAACAAGCCCCAGTGTTGCTTAAATTTCTGCAGAAACTAGGAAACGTTGTTAAAAAAATCACCAAAAAAAAAAAAATTAAAAACAGGCTGCATCTGTTACAAGGAAAACCAGAATGCAGCACAGGGACATTGCACACAAGAGGATACAAAGCTTGCTTTCTTTCCATGCTAGCCATTTTTCAGCATGTGACTCTCTCTTCTAATGCTGTTTCATTAAAACGTTTTTGGTAGCAAGATGTTGTGCAACACAAATCAGGAGGAATTGAAGCTGAAAATGCTGTCTACTCCTAGGTATAATCAAGGCACTAAACCAGCCCAAGACTGGGATGCTCCTCACTTGATGGTGGGAACCTTCTGCAGAGGACTGGAGGCTTCAGTTTCTTTTGAGCTTGATGGAGGTTGGGAATGGGAGATTTACTGGGCTCTGTGGAGCTGTTTGATACCATCTGATCACAAGATGGGCCCAAACATCTTGCAAAGGTGAGCAGAGATGATCTGAAGCAGACACAAAACACTATGAAAAGCCTTGCCAAACAAAAAGGGTTGGGTAATATGATGAAATGCTGGATCAAACACCAGCCCACGGTGCATATAAAAAAAAAAAAAAGCTCAGCAGAAGAGTGCAACCAGACTAAGACTTTGCATTTTCAGTCCTTTCATCTTTCAAAACTAAACAGATTGTTTTGTTTTAAAATAATTTTACATGTTCTTTTTACTTTTGGTTTGCACACAAATGATAAAGAAGCTTCAAATGTTCCAATATTATGCTAAAAAAGTGTTACGTTTTCTACAAATTGGAAGTTCTTCAGAAAAAAATAAAAGATATATATATATAAAACCACCACCCAAATATGTAATCAAGTTCTTTGAAGTCACTTTCTGCTCCACTAAGACTTTCATACTAATTGGTGAGTTTCTCATTTCATCTTTTCAGGCACAGATAATTTCTAAATGATTGAGATTTAGGATACACTATTTTAATACTGATGGTGTACTTAAATGAGGTCAGATTTTAATAAGATTCTAGGCATTCATGCTAAAGAAAGGCTTAGACTTAGGGATATATTTTTACAAAAAAAGAAAGGTAGCTTGCTATACCATAAAATGAGCTGATAATTATAATCACCATTTGTGATCAATGTTACATAGTGTCACCAAAAACCTCAAAAATATATAAATCCTCAATACAAATATAAAAAGCCTTGCAGGTCCCTTTTTTTTTTTTCTTTTTTCTTTTTTTTTTCTCCATTCTCAGCATATACGCAAAGATCTTAGTAAACAGATATGCTAGGGAGGGTAAACACAGGTAACTTACGATTAACTGACCTAATTCTAATTTGGCCAGCTAAAAGCTTGGCTACTTCCAAGCTTGTTTATTTACCACTAACAGAGAAATAACAACAGTTTAACCTCATGAAGTTCAACAACGAGAAGTGCAAAGTCCTGCACCTGGGGAGCAACAACCCCAGGCACCAGGACATGCTGGGGGCCACCTGGCTAGAAAGCGGCTTTGCAGAAAAGGACCAGGGGGTCCTGGTGGACACCAAGTTGAACACGAGCCAGCAAAGTGCCTTTGCCACAAAAAAGGCCAATAGTATCCTCGGCTGCATTAGGCAAAGTATTGCCACTATGTTGAGGAGGTGATCCATGCCCTCTACTCAGCACTGGTGAGGCCACACCTGCAGTGCTGTGTCCAGTTCTGGGCCCCCCAATACAACCGAGACCTGGACATAATGGAGAGAGTCCAACGAAGGGCCAGAAGATGATGAAGGGCCTGGAGCACCTCTCCTGTAAGGATAGGCTGAGAGGGCTCCTACTGTTCAGCCTGGAGAAGAGGAGGGGGATCTCGTCAATGCATATAAATGCCTGTAGGAAGGGCGTGAATAAGATGGAGCTGGCCTCTTTTCAGTGGTGCCCGGGGACAGGACAAGGCAATGTGCACAAACAGAAACACAGGAGGTTCCCTCTGAACATCAGGAAACACTTCTGTACTGTGTGCGGGTGACTGAGCACTGACATGGGTTGCCCAGAGAGGCTGTGGAGTCTCCTCCTTGGAGATCATCAAAAGCCATCTGGACATGGTCCTGGGCAACCTGCTCTAGGTGGCTCTGTTTGAGCAGGGGTTGAGCCAGAAGGCCTCCAGAGGTCCCTTCCAACCTCAGCCATTCTGTGATTCTGTGAATTCAGCATCCACAGCTGGACTGCCATTATAATTTTAGGGTTAACACTTTTTAATCCATATCTTGCTTTTGAAATGCATCATGATGAAAAAATAACTTGTGATTACAAATCCATAGGTGCCAATAACTACACAAATGATGCAATCGAATTTTTCCAGTAAAGTATTTGTAGAGCTACTTTAGGTTGCAAATAAGACTGCAATGTGTCCAGAGGTTAGACTCCACTCCGCTAAGCAACTGCCTAGACACGTAATCTTTTAGAAGTATAGCAGTTTCAGCCTTGCACTGATTTTCCTACAGAAATACAATCAATTAGTATTCAAGTTTGAGTTGTACCAGAAACACTCCTTCAATAGTTGCAAGCGCCACGATCATTTCCAGCAGCTCTTTTTAAGCAGCTAACTACATGAAAAATTTAAACAGGCAAGAATGCTTTATTTCTATGCCATTCCTGAGTTCATTGCAGCTCCTGTTTCTGTGCACTTTCCTCCTTCACTTGGGCCCCGTCCAGGTCACCCTCTTTGGGAGGTATCCCTGACCTGCATTCAAAGGAGGACTTCGTGGTAGGCTTCTGTGGTTTACTGCAGCGAGATGAGATCACCTGCACCTCTGCTCTCTCCAGGTTATTGACAAAGCCTGTGATGACTGAGGTCTCAATATAAAGTACTGTTTGTTCAGAACAGAAACAATGCAAAGAAAAGTCTGAACATAACAAGCAGTTAATACAGCTGCTTTGCTCACAAGGAGTCATGTGCCTTCTGCGTGAAAACCCTGAAAGGGTTTCTCTGCCTGCTCAACTGTGAATTGAGATTGTCTAGGAGCTGTCATTAGCTACAGTTTGAAGTCCTAACTCTTTCCACATCTTAAATGAGGGCAGAAAATATCTGCGTTTCCTCTCGAGGAAAAAGTGTCCTCAGAACCTGGTGTTTTACCACCTCACCTATTCAGCCTGGAGCACAAAGCCCAAGAGAGCCCTGAGAAACAGATGTAAGGGCAATCTGCCAACACTACAGTCACTGACGATGCTATGACTCCAAAGCATCTGATATAGTCCGTGTTGATTTCACCTGTTACCGTGATTGAGGGTGCTCCCACCCTCCCGCCCTACACCTCTAACCCAACCGTTCCTGCAGAACTGAAACATAAATTCAGATGGACTTCTGTATGTTCCTATCAGAGTCTTCCAAGTATTTTCCATAGATTCGACTGACTGAGAAATTAGTTAACCCACTACTTCAATCTTAACTTTCTTATAAATAAGGTGCCAAAGATTATAGAAGATGTTGCTCTCACCAGAAAACCTCACGTGCAGCCGGAGCTTTGTGCTGGTTAGTATTAAATTCTCACAACTGCACTGCAAGGTCAGTCTGAAGAGAAGGTGTTCTCCTCTTGCCAGGTATTAAGCACTTCACAAATACTGCATGTCCAGCAAAGAGAAAGAAACTGTTGCTCAAGTCAAAGCGTTAGTGCCAGGATACAAACATATCATGACTGCACATTATGACACTCATCCAAACATAACTTCACTTAATCCTAGTGCTGAAATGTATTAGCTTCAGTTAGAGAGTAAATATTATTGTAATGAAAACTAATAAATATCCTCCAAATAAGTAAGAATGAGGTATTTTTGTCTCTGCCAGGTAACAATTAGAGGGGACTTGCGTGCAGACAGAGTGGCCATTCCCTGCTACAGAACACATCACTGTCACTTAACACATGACTTTCGTGTAATGCTGTATTAGGAGACAAAGTCAAATAATCTCTTTTGCTTTGATGAAAGCATGAGGAAGTTGACTCAGATGAAAGCAGGGAGTAATCTGTTTAAACAGCTTGGGTCCAAAGTTGAAAATTAAACAAAATCAATAACATATACAGGCTTGCTGCTGGAGAATCTGCTTTGAGCATGATGTAAAAAAAGGATGAAATGTGACTACACGGATATTTCCTGCCATAATATCCTATATGAGAAGTTAGTATAGACCTTCAGCTGCTTTAATTTACATATGTTTATTTATTTATTTATATCTCTATACAATCCCACTGTTTGCCAGTAATGATGCACTTAAAGAAGCTTTCGGCTAACCTAAAGGTAATGAAGAACATCAGAGTAAATTAAGATTTATTAGAAGAACAAAGAAAGAAAACAGACAATGAAAGCCCTAATCTGTTCCCACTATTTAGCTCCAATCTTTGGTGGCATAGTTCTGGCACATACCTATTCAGGTCAGGTTTTTACCTGAGTTATTGATGTGTGCAGAGGTAGCACAGAAATGCCTGCATCTTTGCTGTCACAAAATGATTTTAAAGAACTGGCCATGCATTCTTTTGGGAAGACACGGTCAACAAGTCCTCTATGCATTTTTAAGTGAAATAAAATATATGCAACTTATGTTTACTCAGTAGGAGTGATAATACCTTCCCACTCCATACACGGAAGATTCAGTGTAAATACCTATAAAGAAGACAACAGAAATGTTGACAAAACAGCTTAATATTGTATCTGCATTTGGATCGCTGTAACAGGTCTTTTCTATGCCTCAATAGTCAAAAGGGTGAAAGTAACTGCAAAGAGAGTAAACACTGATAAATGTATTCAGGAAAGAAAGCAAAGCCTAAAATAATCATTGCAGGCTTCTGAGGAAAGATATGAAATGTGCATGGATATTTCCTACATGGACAACCTGCAAAAACCTCCTTGTTAAGCTCCCTTTTTCTAAAGTGAAAGCAAAATGAAAAAAAAAACAAAAACAAAAACAAAAACAAAGCACTTCTCAATTTTGAAAATATTTTCCCCTAGTTGTCTTAGATAAAAGACCAGCACCGGTTCATGCTGCCGCAGTGAGGGCAGGCAAATGGTTAGAAGCATAACATCACCATTTAAAGTGTCTGTGAATGCTGAGTTCACTACATTCTTTAAAAAAAGCAAAATTATTGTCATCCTAACAACAAGAAGCACATAGCACAAATCACCAACTTCATAACCTACTTCCTTCTAAAATCTGAGCAAAGATAGCTTTGCAGATTTTTACTGCTCTTTTCAGCAGTTAGAAAGGATGCTCCTCCTATAATTGAACTCGTGTAAAGGCCAAGATTTTCCAGAAGGAAGCAGGAGGATGACAACACGTAGGCTGGCCAAAACAAATAGTTTCAGATTCTGATTCATCACGTAGAGGACTGTTAATGGTATTTATATCCTTCTTTAGAAAAAAAAAAAAAAAATCACATTTCTTGTACAGTGTTTGGTCTTCCTAAAAATTCAGAAAGGGACATGTTGAGCTGCAGTCCTGTGAGCACAGAGACTTGGGGTCTGGTGACTATTTGTCATGAAGCTCAAACCATTTGAACACAACACAACAGCCACCTGGCCAAGGGTTTAAGCAACCTTTAACAATGAGCGAGTCCTTGTGCTTCTTGGGAAGGCTTCAGGCCCATAAAGAAACAATTGCATCATGCCCTAATTACTTCAGCTGACTCTGTGCAGAACTGGGATCCCTCTGCAAGCATTTCAGAACATTTTGTAATTTGGAAAATTAAGGTGTTGCATGATCTTTCCCAGACTTGACAGCAAAATTTTCTGCAGAGCTTATTTAAAACAGAACCACTATAAAGAGAGAGGAACAAAAGGCATGCTAAAATTATGGACATACAGAGCAACAACTTTCAGATGTAAAGTTGGACTGCCATGTATGACTTTCAGAAATGGTCAGTATATTCCTGCTGCCCTATTTCCCCCTGGAAATCCATCTAAGTTCATTTCTGTGAAAAGATTTGTTATTGTCCCTCAGTAAGTAACACCACAATTATTCTTGCCTCCTTGTAAAAATGAGCAATCTCTGCAGAAGATGATCTATAAAGTTTCCCAATTTTCCTGGGAGGAATACTATTTTATTGTTCAATTTGGTTCCTCAATAACATGTATCTCAGTCTTCAGCAGTGATGTACAAGGAGCTTTGATCAAGCATTTTAGTATTGGGGAAAGCAAAATTGTGTTTATAGGGAAAACGTACATATAAGGACGCAGATACACACTATACGATTATGAGAAAAAAGCTGCAGTTTCCCATATTTATATATATTTCTTTAGAATATACATATTTTTCCTTTGTTTATGCACATGTGCATTATAGATACACTACCAGTAGTAACAGTAACTCTACAAGGTTGTATCTCTTTTTCACTGTATACGTATTCATTCCTGGAATTCAATTAGTTACAAGGACAGACAAACATCTAAGACACTAGCACGTAGCTGCTCATCTTTCAGGCCAGGCATATATTGCTGGGTAATTTCATGCCAAAATGTAATAGTAAAGTCTATATATTAATTCAATATAAACTGAGGTTGGCCAGCATTTATGATAGTGCCCCACCATAACATAAACTGCAATTGGTGGCTGTTTACATTTCCGCACCGGGCTGTAATGTGAAGCAGCCCAGGAGCGGAGATGCCCTCTCAGCAGACCTTGCTAGTGGGCTGGAGTTTCCACCAGAGGGGCAAAGACGCTGCCTGAGGGGTAAATGCTGCAGTTTGCCCAGCTGCATCTGCGTGAGTTGGACAGTCCAAGCCTTACACAGGTGGTGGGAGTCAGAACTTCAGAGAAAAACAACGGCAAAAAGCACAGGAGCATGTCTGCCACTGCTGCTATCCCTGCATCGCTGCAACAGCATAATCCTGCTCTCTGCTCCCAGGCCACTATCGTGAGGACTCTTCTGTTCTCTGGCATTCGTTGCAAGGTTTTCATTCCACTTCTGTACACAAAGCACTTCCTAGGAAGCATTCGCTTTCTTAACTCCCTAAAAAGATACTGCATATCTAACTTTGCAAGCTGCAAACAACCTTCCCATCACTTACAGCCCAATTCCAGTGCAAGCTTGTGCCTTAGAGATGCTCCTTGTGGGCAAGTGCGTTTATTTCACTTTGAATTGCAAGACAATCCTGTATCACTGAGGTAAACAAATGACCAACCCACTCCCTCCTGCAAAGACACTTGAAGACCTAAATTCAGTTCCTCGTCATGAGAGAGCTTCAGCAGTTAAACTATCCATCTTCATCACTGTAATTTAACAGAAGGCTTCTCGTTACACAACAGTATGAAAATAAAGTCACTAGTAATTAACATTTGGGGGGATATCTGAATATAAGAACTGGCAGATTGAGCACAGCGTTATTTGTTCATCTGATGCCTTAAATTCGGTATTCCTGTGGTCAGAAGCAATTTGACCCATCTCAACCTCTACCTTGGTTAAATTTCTCTTTTAGCTTCTCTGTCATGACTGTGGGACAGGCAGCAAATGCATTTGTTTCCCTAGGGAGAGTATAAAGTGCAGCTGCTCTTTGGTGGCATACAAGAGGGAACTTGGGCCATTTTTTTCTTGCAGTCTCAGGTCAGACCCACAGGTCAGTCTGTGTACACAGGATTTTAAGTGGAGGTCAGCAGCTTGTCTGTTGCATGTAATTAAATTTGTTTTACAAGCTTATCTAGGCGGTAAGTAATTAAATATCACTTCTCAGACTGAGATTTTCATTGTCCTGAATTGCCTGACAATAGGGTTTTTCTCAGTCTGCTTTGTTACCAAGCAAAGGCAAAATTTTAGAAGAGCTACCGCTGATAACTCTACAAGAACTGCAAGGACCAAGCAGAGTTCAACTACCAACAGCCTTAATGACAATAATAATTAACGTAAGTATTCCTTAATACAACTTCCCAAACTGTATCCAGATTTTCAGCAGCTTGTTAACAATGGCAATCTTAAAACACACATAGACAGCGCTCTACCTTTGTTTTTATGCTAGCCAAGATAAATCCACAGGCAGAAGAATATCTATAGATACTTCACTAATTTGGAAAAGTCATTAATCAAATGAAAGGATTACATAGCCTCAATTCCAAGTATTATTTTAAATTATTCCTACTGTTTCACAATATACTGAGAAGCATCTTGTATTCACAGAAATTTACATACTCACTGAATAAGCCAGTATGACACAAATTTTCTAAACATGGCACAACACATTTTCAGAATCTGAATTTTGGCATACAGACTAATAAAGTATGTGTCTGTCGTACACTTGTACAACTGCCCCAAACTTCTTTCAAGCCTTGATTACTGTTCCCAAAGTCCCAGATTAACCAGATGGGAGAAGAGGAAGGAAAAAATCTGGTGCTCTGCACAGTTACACCATTTTAGCTTCACCTCTGACTTTACCTCTTAGAGTTGTCCCTTTAAGGTGCCCTGGAAAGAGTATTTCTTACATCTCAGCTTAGCTATCAGTTAGAAACAGAATTAGGGTAAAATGAAGGGGAATGCTTCCTCACATGGATTTACACCAGAACAACTTGGCTGATGCAAATTTGCAGAAGACAAAGGCAGAGTTTGAGAGATGCCTCAGGATTTACTACTGCAAACAGAAACTAACTGGAGACTAAATAATTACCTTGCTCCTCCTCAAAATATTCATCTAGATTCAACTACCCAAAGCATGCTCCATGTACTGAAAAAAGCCATAGAATTAAAAAATGTACATGGGCAACAAGGGCAGCGAGATTTGCATCAACAAACCTTTAGATACAAGACTACATGGCCTAGCAGTCAAACCTGCAAAAGAGATGCAGAAGGATATGATCAAGGTCAAACAAATTATAAGTAGCCTAGAGAAAGTGAATAGCAAATGATTTTCACCATATCTCACGATATTAAAAATCACAGGGTACCCAAGAGAATCATCAGAAGTCAGATTTGTAGAAGGCTTGTTTTAAGACTACAGAAGGGGAAAAAAAGTCTTAATCTATGAAAACTCCACGACAAACTCCTAGGACAGCATCATCGATATGTCCCTAGCACCTGTTATCTCTTTAATAAAGACAGTTTACTCAAACTACCCTTTGTTTCCACCATAGAGCTTAGCAGTTGTGATGGGTGGCAGACTGAGAACCCCAAAATTAAATTCACATAATCCCTTAGACTGAAGTGACAAATCTGCATGGACACTGTTAAGCCGCAACAAGTGATTCTAATAATGAGTATATGTTTACTGTGTAATTATTATCTTTCTAAATCCCAAAGGAGCATTATGTGAAGAACTGCATAAAGTATTAATGCCATTTAAAAAACGATCTGAATGCATAGAGAGTTATGAGGCCCTAAAAAATCCTGCTTACATTTCAAATGCGTATACCCATTTGAGCTAAACTTATAAAGCAGCACACCCAATCATTATGAACTGCTGATTACAAAAAGAAAGTGATCTATCTTATTATTTTTATTGTGACAATTATAATAATTTCTTTCAAGGGATGTGATACCAGTTGTGTAGGCTATGATCTGAGTAAGAGAAAGCATCAGCCGATCCACTGATGCAGCTACATTCATCTGCAATTTCACACACACAGACACACACACACTTTGGCTTTCAGGTACATTCTGGCTTTGAAGCCATAGCGCTGAAGAAGGTACAAGCTAACCATCAGCCTAAGTGATTTATTGATGATTATCAATTATTCACTGTGATAAATACAAACACCACCTGTAAGTTTTTCTTCTTACTATGCCAAACCACACATGTGGCTTTTGCAGTTTCAGTATTTATAACCTACTTTTCTTTGAAGGCTGTCTGAAATAGTCTGAGTTCCCAGGTAGAACATTTGGAAATTTAAAAGAACGTCATCCTTCTGCCCCTTTTCTGGATTTATAATGATATTTAAGAGATTTCTAACCATACTTGAAAAGAGAGAACAGCTATGGTACCTCTTCCTCCTTCCCCACTCTCTGGAGAGAAAAATGTATGGAATGTATTTAAATAATGCAGTTGAACTTCTTACAAGCAAAAAATCCTTCTTCATTTTGAATTACTTATTTGTAATGAGTTACTTGTTCAACACCAGCCAAAATAAAGTTTACCCATTTACAAAGAGCTAACCGAGTCAGAACACTTAGAATTCTATCTTAATGCTGTTAATCTCTTATTGTTAATTCAGTATGTTAAGAGAAAGGAAGCTGATTTTAATTCATTTAACAGAACCCCAAAGACGAGATTGTTCTGTTATGAACAAATGCTTCAAAGATATTCTGCCAGTGCTGTTTCCTCTCCAGCTGGGAATAAAGTTTTCCCCCCTATTAATACAAGTCAATCATTCTCTGCCTCTCAAATTCATCTTTGAAGTTTCCAGTGATCTCAATGTTCCTTTTATGAACACAGATTTCTTTTTAGTATGTTAGAATTGCTTTTTATTATAAGATATTTTAATTCATATTTGTTGATTAAGTTTAGAAAACTTGAACTATACATTTCATATTACATGTACCAAAAGTACAGGCAATGAGTGATGACACCTATATACAATAGCATGGTCAAAGGATGTTGTCGTGGTACTTTTAAGAAGACAACGGTGTTCTACAGTTGCAAAGTGCATACCCTCTGGACATTTTTGTAATGTACACTGTACTGTGAGGTGATCTGTGATATTTTGATCTGAGTCCTCTGAAAGGTGACGGCTGCAAGGATGGTTCTCTGACACCAGGAACATGGTGAAGAACAGCTCAACTACTTCACACAGCAGTCAGTTAACCTCACAAATTAGAGTAGCAAAGTAATTACTTTCCATAAAGCAAAGAACTGATGGCCCAACAGTAGTGTTACCTCCAGAATTCAATTCTAACACATGAAAGTGGAAGAGTGCCAGTATTTTGGAAGGTTTCTACTAAATCAAAGGTGGTAGCAATGATACCTTCTGATGTAAACAACCAGTTTGATTAACAGTGTAATGGGGCAGAGTGCTTCGCATCGTGTCTAACCTCATCACACTGAGTCTTTATATACACTCTCCAAATTCTCCTTTGGGAAGATCAAGTTTGCCATATTTCATTCTGATATTAGTCTTCAAGCATAAATAATATATGGAGATGAGCTAAAATGTCTCATTGATTAAAATTCTACACTGTGAGCTTGTCACATTTCAATGTGCAAATTGCTTCTGTCTGGCCTGCATTCAGAAGTCAGTCATCGAAATAAATATACACTTGCTTGATTTTAAGTTTGGTATTACTGCTGAGATTTTTCTCTACAATGGATTTGCCAGTAATGAAGTATCTGGTCAACTGATTATCTAATGAGATGACAGTATTACACAATGTTGCTGCCTTCACACAGATGTGAATAACAGCCAAATCTTGGGTTAAAAGCAAGCCCTTAGGTTTCTATCACGGTTTGCAGCACTTTAACTATAGCTATAGTCCTCAGAGAGCCCAAGAAATCAAGCGAAATGGAAGACCTTGGATACCAAATCTGCACAGTAATAACTTTTTACATATTTACAAACAATTCTTAAACACCAAATACATTTAGGTAGTTCTATGCTTTCCTTGGAAAGCAAACACAAACATCAGCCCTCACAAGAACAAGGATTAACTATCTGACCTCAAGTACTTGTGGTTAGTAAAGCAGAGAGACTGTGCACAAAATGCAAAGACAGTCAGGGAATCATGACATATAGCACTGTGTCACATGTCCGAAACATTTGTTTATAGTCCAATGTTCAAAGACTAAAATGTTCCTCTTGAAAGCAGTGGTCAGATTTGCATGGTTCTCTTTAAAGAAAAGGGATGCCAGAGAATCCATACGTCTGTCCTCTCATGGTAACGTGTTTTTTAAAACCACCGCAGGAGAAGAAAGAATTTCAGAGTGACTTCTCCTATTTGACAGCAACATGTTCATAAAAGCTCTTCTTGCAGAAGTTTGCTTTTAGGTTGCAGCACAGATAGCCAGATTATTTACTAGATTTAGAAGACCTCCAACAAACTGAGTATTTAGTGTAATCCAAATGCTGCAGCCAAAAGTTGAATGGAAGAAATACAGTCCTGCCTTGACCAGAAGCATATTTAAATATACTGCTATGTGAAGCAGCCTATTAATACTTCCCTTAGAAAGACACACTAATTCAAACATGATACTGGAAGTAATGGTGTTAATGATCAGCAGCAGCAGAAATGGGGAGAAAAAAAAAGCATATAAGCCACTGTCGTGCTTTCTGCCAAGAACTGAAGGAAAGGAATGTAGAAACATTCATCCCTCTCCAGAGTATTTTTGTGCTGTTTAAAAGCTGTGGGACCAAGTCTTTTCCTCCTTACCCTATTATAAGTTAGGACCAACTGCTGTTATTTTTAACTGGTTAACGTGAGGCAAGGATTGGCAAGGTCTCCATGCTCGTCTCCTTAAAGAAAAAAAAAAAAACAAAACAAAACATGGCAATGGAAAAGAACCATGGGAGGCAATTCTTCTACACAGTAAGGTTACTAAAACAAAATTCCTCTAGAAGTATTATTTTCCGTACCTCATTCTCTTCCAAAAATGCATACTTTTGCTTTGCTATTGTTACTTCATGCTGGCAACCTACAAATTTAAAGAAAAATATAGCACCTGCAGAGACTGCTTTCTCAAATGAGAACTTTAAACAACACTTATTAGACTTGTTATAAAATTTGTGATTTAGTTATTATGACATGCCTCTATAATGTAGGGAGGAGAAGCCACTCAAAACAGAAGGAATCTATTGCATTATATTTATCCAGAGAAAATTTAACATACATAATACCTATGGCCCAAATATACACACAGAGAAAAACCAACAACAAACTAACAGAAAAAGGGCAGATAAATGTCTGCTGGTAATTTCAGATTATGCATGACACATTCTGGCATGTGCATCATACTGATACGCACAACAGTTTCATGTTTGTCCATTTAGCTGTATGTGATGGGCAATGGTGCAGAAAGCAAGAGACATTTCAGAGAGGGAAATTGCATGGAAATAAAGTCATTTTGACTGCCCAGCATTTTCTCAGGCTGAAGGCCATGCACTCTGACAGGACTCTGAAGAAGGTGGGACTGATCTGTAGCAATTCATGAGTACTGCATTTGACCCAGGTTATTAAGATAATGATACAGTAGCTATATTGACATTTTCAATGAATGCATAACCTAGATTTTCCACATTAGTAGAAAATAATAAGAAGCTACCAGAAAAGCAAAACAATACAGTGGTAACTTCATAGTAAATAGACAAACTGTAAAGCTATAAAGGAGTTTTGGCAGGTGATTCTCATCTCCCTAATTTCAGCTACATTGTCAGTCATCAAAACACAAACCAAAGATACCTGAAATGGGTTAGAGGAATTTGCTGTACATGAGGGTATGCCTTTGCCAGAGCTCTTTATAATGGGCAAGTCACTACAGAATAGGCCATGTAGGAGTGACTTTCATTGACCATGCCTAGCTAGCTTTACAGGGAATAGTAAATCTTGAAAACTAGCCATTCATGTGATTTTTATTTGTAAATTCTTCTCTTACATTTTGCACAAGTTCTGTTAATATTAAACAGTACTCTTTTTCATGAAAGTTATATGCTTACACCTCTTCAAAATGCCAAACACAGGCTAGCCTGCAAAATGATCATGGTTTATTCCCAGGGACCGGATCCTGAAAACAGTGGAGTTACAAGATGAAGGCAAAAAGTGCATTCAGAGCACCAGTGAAACTAGTCTTTTAACAGAAACACATACCTCTAGATACCTAGAAGCTTCAAAACCTGTCTGACTTGGGTTTATTTTATGGACCTGACAGAAAAGCCTTCCCTTTCTCTCATTTCTGAGAATAAAGAGAAAAAGCTTCTCAAAAATGCCTTCAATAACACAAATAGTTTCAGGCCTGCCTTACATGTAGAAAAAGGTTAACATCATCAGAAAGCCTGATTTTGAACTCCCCGAAACAGGAAACAGTCTACTGAAATGAAAGGAAAGAAAAACAAAATCACAGATGGATTCTTTCAAAATGAAAGAAGGTACTGGAAGGGCTTTTTCAACAAGCGAGCCTAAAACATGCCCTGTGCCTTCCTAAAGGCCGGAGGGGACCCCTTGGCAGCATGACCAGCCACATGCACCCACAAAACTTCATGAGTTTGCCTCCCCCAAGCAAGAAGCAACTGCATCTGCTATAGGATGTAATTCCCATTAAGCACTATGCTCTCTGTAGATGCAAGTGTGTAACGCATATCATTTGGTGAAAGTTTTTGGTGAGATACCATGAAGATCAGTCTCCTGACCCTAACATAATGCAGTGTGGGCATATGAGCCCAAGCAACTAATATCTGGTGGCAGATGCCACCCCAAACTGTCAATCCCGCCCTTCTGCCAGAGGCTGCCGTCTCTGGAAAAGGATGGCCAGCATATTTCAGTGTAAGCTAGCATACCAGGCTGTGAACGGTGATGAGCAGGAAGTCGGCTTTCATTTCCTTCAACCATCCCTGCTAAAGAAACATAGCTGACAGCTGGAGTAGTAACCTCCTAAATCAATTCAGCATGAAATTCCAGAGCTTTTCTGTCGGTGCCCTCAGAAACTAGATGGTTTTAATCACTAGCTGGCTGCATTAGTGTAAGTAGATGGGCAAGGTAGCATGCTCAGTGTTCATTCTTGTTATCTCTTTATACAGCAGTGTCTGCAGGAGACAAAGTATTCATCAGCTCCTGCCATGGTTATTCCACAAATGCTTCTTGCAGTTTGCAAGGGCCTGGCTCTTTAATCTTTGCTAGAAAAGAAGGATGATTAACGAAACAATCTGTAAATATGCATAGCTCAAGCCCGTTTGTCATTGCCAGGTGAAAGATTAGAAGTCTTCAGAATTTTGCATCTTCTCCATGAAATATCCGGAGAGGTTTTCAGGAGTTCAGACTGAGTTGCTGTGCAATGTTTGAAAAATGCATAACCCAAGTGATATCTGAAGCACTGTCTCTTTGAAATACTTTTCAGCACAGGAAGTTCTGCCCAAACTATCATATCTCCAAATTGATACACTTTCATTTTTTCTTCTCCTGTAGAGATATAGTGGACTTACATTTTCCCTGAAGTATTTTTTCCAAGTTTTGTTGACTTTAATTAACAGAAAAAATGAGGTAAAATCATTTTTAAAAAAATCCATTTTACTGCAAGACAGAGGCATTTACAATTGTCACTGACTCATGGAAGCTGTTGCTGTGAGATACAGAATTACTGAGCTTAAGAATAATATTTGCCATAGCCCTGGCTTTAATATTTTAAGGTGAGGGATCACCTGTGCTGACAGCAGCTATAGTTGGTATGACCAGGAAACAGGAATAGTTTCTCTGACATCCATTCTTTTTTATAGGTTATAGCACAAATGATTTTATGAGCACTAAAATGAATGAAATTTGTTTTTTAAACAGATTTGTCCTCTTGTGCCTGACTGGCTGTTTTAACAGAATTTCATGAAAGTAAAAGAATATCCCCCAAACAAATACTGGAGAACCCACATCAAAAAGCAGAGGAGAAAAGCAGAAAGAGATTAGCATTGTCTTTCTACAAGATAAGCTTCACTGAGTTTGCATCTTGGTGGATACCCAAGAACAAATGCTTCGGGCACGGCTCTGCGACAGCCAACCCAGATAATCTGCGCCACCAAGCAGGGTGATCTTCGGCCGGCACATGGCCTTCTCCCTTCCTGAGCCTGAACCATGCAGGCCCAGCTCCTCCCTTCAGCTGGCCCTCAGGAACAAACTGATTCGGCTCACTAATCTAGCAAAAAACTCATTTTCTTTGCTTTGGCGAGCTTTCTGCCGCATGAGACAGCTGAGCTGGCTGGCGGTACAGACAGACAAGCTCCAGAGGCCATACAGGGAAGACAGGGCAGGACCACCTCTTTTGGCATTAGGAGTCATTATGTTTGCCTCAGGCAGCCCATCTGACTTCTGAGTCAGCCCCTCTCTGGCATGGACTTCAGCTTCTCTTGAAGATCAGAAGCAGCCCCCCCATGTGAATCCCTTGATGTGCAGCAAAGTCTGAGCTCCCAGAAAAATAACCCTGGATGGGACACTCACAGGCTCTCTCCTCTACCTGCCTCCTGTTCTCACAGATCTTGATGGAGCCTAACATTTTTAGATGTTTCAGTCAAAGTTGATGGGGGAGGAGGTGACTGAGAAGATGTCAGAAGCAACACGGACATGCCCCCAGCCTGCTGTCCTCACCAAGAGAAAAAATAAACTAATAAAACATGTGTATGAACACCTGAGGCACATCTAGAACGTCATTTTAACTCTGACATCCAAATCAGGAAAACCTCAGTGTCTCAGCTGAGGTTGATCATTCACCTTTCATTTCCCTTCTCTCTTTCTCAGGGCAGCCGAACACAGACTGGAAGACTGTTTGCTCTGTGCAACCCAAAATGGACCCTCAAGCTCTCCCTCCCTCTGCCAGCGCTAACAAACAAACAGGCGAGCCCAGGGACAGGGGCTCTTCAGACATCTTCCAGCAACGTTTTCCTTTCAGACAGGCCAGTCTCAGGGCCAACAAATCCCTGGCAAATCCAAAGCAAATTTTCTGGCGGATTCTGCTGAATAATCTGTCTTGGGACAAAGTGCTTGCCAGGGCCTTGCTCTGGGAGTAGCCAGTGGGGGGCCGTCCCCATAAAAGCTGAGATCTGGTGTACAGCTGTAGGGGACCACAGGATCCAGTGCAATCACAGCTTGCAATTTTTGTTGTTAGCTGAAGCTGGATCTGACCCAAGCAATTTGTCAGTGAACTGTAAACCACTGTCTCGCCACCTTTGCAGGCACGCATTCTCTCCAAAAGCCATGCTGTTCCTGTGTCTTCCTCCCTGACATCGTACAGTTCATTTTAACTTGTGCAGGCCCAAATAAGCAACAGATTCCCCCCCCCCTTCCTTCTTCTCCCCACAGCTTCACGGGAGCTGATGTGGGAGCATTGTCTAAAACATGAAACCACAGGGTAAGAGCTGTACATTTCATTTCCAGTTGGCAATCACACCATGTGATTTTGGTTAACTCTGTCCTTCTGCTGAAATTCCTCTCCCGCACTAAAAGGATCCCATCAGCCAGCTTCACTAAGAAACCCTAAGACTAAACTTAGTAAATGGTTTTTAAAATGCCCCTAAAACCTCCTCAAAGGGTTCTTGTGAACACAAAAAAGGCCTAGGGAATCATCTTGCACGGTAGTCTAAAGCACTGATCCCTAAAATCTCTTGGTTTTGTGAGTCTGAATTTGACTCAAAAGTCATTTCTTTATTTTTTTTTTTCAAATTGTTACAGCAATGGAAGCCTGCTGTCACACAGATTTTTATTTTATCCACAGTTCATCTAATTTTAAACAGGTATGAAGTTTTAAAACTAATTAAAAAAATAAAAAGCAGATATAGACACATTAAAACTTAATAGCTCTTTGCGAGACACTGCATTTCATAATCAAAACCTCCTTAGAATTTTCATTAAAAAATGAAATCGCTGATCCAACAAACCATAACAGCTGCAAATTGGGTCTGGAAATAAATACTTATGCATAAAAACCTACTTATTAATATTTTGATGAGGCTGAGGTCTGTATTTGAATGAAGAAAAGGCACTCCATGATTGAAAAAAAAAATAATAACACAAAACACTATTGACTTTCATGGGGGAACCCTCAAGTGGTTTAGAAAGTTATCTCAAATGTGGTTATTAATGTCAATGGTGACTTATCAAAAATAGAGACCTGTTTCACTTTGGCACCAAGGAGAAAAAAAAGTCCAGAAAAAACATCGCTATACCCTATGGAAAAAAATAAAACCAAACACACCGACCCTACACTTTTTATACTCTTGAATCTGATTATTTGACTGCAGCAAAACTGTTAATAGGATGCCTGGAGACAGCAAAGCAAGAAAAACATTCTCAGTGTTGTCAGGACTAGCCTTTTTAAACACTAATTATGAAAAGTCAAGCTTGGCTACTTGGTAGGGTTTCTCCTCTCAGGACCACTCTAGTCCAGCACAGATCCCTTTGCGGGGAGCTATTCCGCCATCTTCCTGCCCTGGTGAGACTCACAGACTCCAGTAAAATGTTCTGCCACAGGGAATCCACGGCAATGTGTTTGCTTCCTTTCCCCTGCAGGAAGCCTGGGGCCGTTCTGCTTTACCTTTCCCAACTAAATTAGCAGGTTCTGGATCAGAAGCCCCGGTTGGAGAAAGCACCACAGCAAACTGGTGGGCACAGTCCCGAGGGAGGAGGTCACCATCGCCCTGGGCTCAGGCTACATGGATGACCAGTGCCTCTGCTGGGGACTGGAGCAACCCTGGTCTCCTCCATGGCCTCCCTGGGTGAAAGCGCAGTGTCATGGGGGCACTGAGCAGCCCCCGTACGGGGGCTGGCAGAGGAGGTGAGCAGAGGATGAACAAGAGATAAATAGGGTCTTCATGAAGACCTTGCAAAAGCAAGAGCCCAAGCCACACAATGCAATGAAGGAGGGATGTTGAGAAGCTATGTGCAACCATGTGGTAGAGACTCCCAAGCAGCTGCCAGATTGGGACCTGTGGGGCAGTAGACAGGCTCGTTTTCTATCTTCAGATCTGAATGTACACGATGGGTACGACACTGCAGTTGCCCAGGATGGGGAACAAACTCCATGAAGTGTGGCTTCAGGGTCCACAGGGCTGGAACTGAGCATTAGCACCAAGAGGAAGGGCTGGAAACTCTGTTCTGCGGGGTTCAAAGGCATCCATCCACTGACCAAAAATGCTGTCATGGGAGATGTTTTGCTTGTGAGGTACCAGATTTGGGATGGTATAGAAAGGCAGCTGAAGCTGGCCTTCCAACTATCATACCTTATTGCTTATCCATGTTGGCACCAATGACACTGCAAAAGGAGACCTAGAGCACATCAAGAATCGCCAGAGAGCTGTAGGGGCGAAGGTAGGAGTCCAAGTGATATTATCCTTGATCCTAAAGGCAAAAGCTCAAGTAGGAGCATACACATCTTGCAAATAAATGGCTGGCTCCATGTCTAGTGTCTTAGGCAGCACCTTGGCTTTATGACCATAGGACTTCTTGAGCAATGAAGGCTACTAGAGAGAGTCACCTGACAAAATGAGGTAACAGAGAGTGGTTGCCCTTTACGTGAAAGAGCACCTTAAATGCATGGAGTTCATATATGCGACAGCTGACAGACTGGGTGAGAGCTTGCAGGTTGTTGTCAGAAGAGGCTGATAAGGATGGCGTTGTGGTAGGAGTTTGTTGCAGACCTCCAATCATGGTGAAGAAGCGGATGAGGTCTTCCGTAAATAACTCAAGGAAGTCTCCAGACTGCAGACCCTAGTTCTCATGGCAGACTTTAACCTCTCTAAAGGAGGAAGGGAAATGTAGCAGGATGCATTTATAGTGGATTTCTGGTGGGGGACAGCAGGGGTGACACTCTCCTAGCGGCAGTGGTTGTTAAGGATCTTGAGGCAAGTCTTAGTAAGATGAATTAGAATCCGGTAATATATATCTATACATAAAAAATATACATACACATAGTTGAAATCATAACGCTACAGTTCACATACATATTACACATCTCTCACCCCCAAATACATTCCATATCTGTTCCAGAAATGTGGTTTAAATCAGACACATGGGCACACACACAGTGAGCAAGAGACTCTTAAACAGAGTGCAGAAAACAAACAATTTCCTTTTAAAATATATGCCATCTTATCTTCCAATTATATCTTCCAAAGCCAACAAATCAGACTATGTCACAAAGCAAAAAGTAAACATCTATTCAATCTTCAATCACGTAACTTCTGCTTGGAACACAATTAGCAAAACTATCCCCTCCTCAAGCCCTCAAAAACAGTCATTAGCACGAGCATTGCTTGAAAATTAGAGAAGGTCACAAACAGCAAACAAACTACGTCTTCTAGAACACATTGAGCCCTTATTGTTGGAAAACACAGCTGTCAAGCATTACCTGAAATAATTTTGCTGTGGAGCTCAAGTAGTTTAAATTAGCCAAGCCCTCAAATAGACTTTTACACCCTCTAATCATGACATTGAGTATCAGAGGGTTCTCAGGGTTGGTAATCTACATAATTTCCCACTCATAGTCAAGAAACTCAGACCTTACTTGAAGTAGCTCTTATTATTATTGGCATTTCTTTAAAAGAACACCTTTTTGCCAACAGGCATAAGAAAACCCTAGCTAATGTTTTCATATGTTAAGCCAAATAACATGTTCATTGGACAGCAACTGCCTCTATTTTGAGGTCTCTTCACAAACTAGAGTGGCTTGCCTCTGGAGAACAAGGCATGAACTAGATCCAAAACACACAACTATGTGCTGCCTCAGCAGTTACCTGGTAGTAACTAATGCAGACCCTGCAAAGGGAGCCTTGTAAAACAGCTGTGCAAGCAATGCACCCGGAGCAGCTGTGCTGTACTGCCAGAAACCACCCACTACACTATCTGCAGGTTCCATTACCTGCTAAGGAGTTCCTAAGAAAAGCAAGCTTGTTTTTGGGAGGTGTAATTTCACTATACTGGTGTCCAAGCCTGCATTAGAAAATCTGATGGTATCACTAGTCAATAGGGGATTGCAAGATGAGACAGACAAGGCCAATTCCCACTCTGTTTTCTCAAAACAAATTAAGCAGGCTTATAATAATAATAATTTCAAATATTGAAATGCCATGGAGATTATTAAGTCCACATCAGACTGAACTATACTAGTGGCATTATCTAAAACTCAGTCCAAAAGCAAGTCATCGGATGACAACAGTTCTCATTTCAAATAGGTTTTTGTAGAGGCCAAACCTATGCTGACAGTAACTTCGAAGGCTATTCATTAATGTGGCAGTGAATGAAGGTCCAGAGAAAACACCAGAATTCAGCCTTCTGAATTACATCTCCAAAATTAAGGAATTTATTAGCCTGACCATAATGAAGGAGATGAAACAGATTAGAGAATGCAAGCGTTTGGTCAGAAGAATGTACCAAAACTGAATTAATTATGAATTTACCTGGGAGAGAAAGAAAAGACATAAGGAGCTCATTTTCCCTTGAAGCTAATTGGGAAAAGAGTATATGTCAATGTGGATCCATTTTTCTCCTATAAGAGAGACTGTCAGTCAAAGCCAGTCCTTCTCGGTAAACAACAATACAAATCAAGAAAAGAAAAGTCTGTAGTTTCACTTGCTCGATGTTTTTGTTGTTGAGTCTGAAGGCAAGACTCCAAGGAAAATGAAGACTTAAATTAAATTTTATCCAAAATAGACAGACACCTTTGAAAGCAATAGAGGCAAATTACAGCTAGGGCCCAGAGGGAAACTCAACTTCTTCCCCACAAAGGGAGCAATGCAGGTTTTGTGAAGGAAGAAGATTTTATCAGTTCACTTTGGAAGAGACCATGGTTATCTCTTATGTTATGGCACTGAGAGGACCAGCAGCGGAGCTTTAGGGTGTTACTCCATGTGACGGATCCTCTGGAGATAAAGGTGGCTGGAAGGGTTTCCAGCCCTTCCCCTTCTACAGTGATTACTTCCTACACCCTTCACACCCTCTGCTAGAGGTTACCACTCCTTCAACTCAAGTGCTTTTTGAAGCATTTCACAGACATGGTTTACAGTACGGGCACGCAGACAGCTTGACAGACACAAATGAGGCCAAGGATTCACAACATAGTCCTGGCAGCATTCTCTGCTTACACCACTGCTGATGGGTCCTCACCCACAGCCCACCCTCAGCTGTGCTGCCACAGTATCATTACCAAACCAGGGAGGGGGGCAACCCAACTCAGAAAAAGGCTGCCAAAAGAAATGGAGCAAAAATAGACAGGATCCATTCTGTAAAAAAAACTATTAACAGAGTACAAAGGAAGGGTGTGTATCTGTATGTTTTTTATATACATACAGATGCATGCCAAAAATTTTGTCCCACAGCTCGAGGAGGTGGTGAACTTCAGTGGGGACAGGAGAAACCACAGAAGCTAGGAACTCTCTATGTGGTTTTGCTGATGAAGGACGCAGAAGGTCCAATTCCTCTTCCTACAGTATCACCACTTAAGTGACCTTCCAGCTGACAATGCTTCATGAAGCACCTCTTCCTTCAAGTTGATTTTCATACATGCCAGTACCATGCTGGAAGAGCATCCTAATCTCACAAGACATGAGAAAACCAACAGATCTTTTTCTACCACTACACTGACTAAATTATCTGTTGATAACTGCATTTGTTGTATCTTGAAGCTCTCCAGGAAGCATCAGCTGAATATTGCGTGAATTAACTTCCCATAGCACTAAGATCAGGCCCAACCACATGCTTGCTGTGTTCCACCCACTGAGGTCTAAACTGAGGTGAACTCAGTGATGATCTTCTCTAAAAGTCTGTTCACCCGACACTCAGAGAGCAACCGCTGGCAAACAGTGATGACAAATCCTCTTGGATCCCATGGCCACATAACAGTGCTAAGTGTGCACATTACAACACAGCTTTAGCTTTGAAGCACACACTTCTTTGACTGACTACATTCCTACAGAACTCCTTTATAAGCTCAGCCTAAGACAAATGATTTGTGATGGGACAAGTTACAGGTATTAGTCACAACCTGTGGCCAGACACCAGCTCCAGCTCCACCAGTTGAAGAAGCAACTGCCCTCAGCCCAGTGCTTCTCAGGACCTCTGTGGAGGTTACTACCTCTTAAAGTTGCCAGCAGAGCCATTTGGATGATGCTCCCTAGCCCATTTCTGTTAAAATCAACCAGGTGTGTGAAGACCTATTTAAACTGTTTAAGCAATCCCTGCTAATTCTGACTATGGGAACAGCTGACAGACTTGCGGTGGAAGGAGGAGCTGTGATCTGCCCAACAGCTCTTGATGTCAACACCTGTGGCTCAGGGGGATGAGAGAGTGGTAAAAATGAAAGTAGACGTCCTCCTCCATGCTCAAAGGAGGCTGTCTGACCATGCAACAAAGAGTGCTGGTAGCACACTTTGTATTTTATCTTCAAGCAGTAATGAATTGGAAGGGAATGACTACAAAAAGTATGAACTGAAGCACAAGAAAGCTATGAACTGACTGTGCTTTCAGATGGAGTAACTGAGGCACAACACCTTCCTCAGGGCTGTGGAAGAATTTATACCTGATTCCAGTGTTAGACTGGTTAGACCACAAAAAGGTTTCAGAAACTACCCTTTCTAATGTTAAGAGTTGGTGGGGAAAAAATAGAGTGGGGAAAAAAAAAGGAAAGTTTTTAATTGAAAAAGGGATAGATACTGAGTAGTCCTGTATAAATTTAGTCATAAACAACCTCGCCCCAAAAGTCCCACACATCCACCAAAGCTGTTTCCAGGTCAATTCTGTTCTCTCTACAACTATTTGTAATTCTTAAAACAATGCACCCAGCCCCTTGTAAGAGGAAAAACCGCTGGTGCCACAAACATGAGTAGTGGATTGGTGAGGAAGTGGTTAAAAATAAAACAAGCATATGTACTGGGAGAGAAAGTGTTCATTGCTCTGAGGTTGGAGAAGGTCATAAGGGATAGTGGCACATAACCAAAAATATGATAAATGGATTTGGCATCCGCATTAACTCCTCAGTGAAATCCCATGAAGACTTTTGTTGGCTTTTCTTACCATGTGTGCACAAATCCAACACATACTGCACTGATTCAAACCACAGGGCTTTTAAGTATCTGCTCTTGCCTGTGTCTGAAGCCTCATTTCTTCCTCTTATTTTTGCCTGCAAAAGTAAAAATCTTTCTTGCAAGCAAAACTCTTCCTGAAATATAATTCTGTCAACCCATAAATGCTTCCCAACCCTTCTTCTTGGTGAAGAGAAAAGCAGCAAGTACTGTGAAGTAGCCAAACTGGGAAAAAAGCTGGAGAGAGAGTGCTGCAAATGTTTAGGCTGGCTTCTCACGTCACGTTGCAACCGTCAGTCAGCATGGCATGCTGAGTAAGTGCAGGCTCCTCCGCTCCCCTACTCAGTGATTTGATTTTTTAAAATGGATGTCTGTGATTATAAACATATAAGGGAGTTGAAAAATAATCTTAGCCTGGGCAAATGGAAAACCTAAATAATCAATGTTGGCAAATTAGAGGTTCTGCTAGAAACAGTATTTTCAAGTAAGTTGGAGACTAATGCATCTCGGTGCCCTCTTCCTGAGCTCGAAGACAGACAGCAATAGTCTCTTGCTCCTTACAACCGAGAACAGCAGAATAAAATTAATAAGTGCAGGCAGTTTAACTGCTCCATGATGAGTTTAACAATGGCACTAATGAAAAAGGCAAGAATCATGCCAATTATAGACTGCTGCTCTTTGGAAGAGCCATAAGGAACTGCTGAGAAATGTAAGAGGAGGAGCCTGGCACGGCAGGAGGACTGGAAGAGGCTGAGGAGGGGAACAGAGTAGCAGAGACTTCTCTTTCTGAAGCCTTCGGGGAAATACAGGAGGGATGGAGAACGTCAACTCTTAAAGCTGTTCAGAGAGTATAGCAACAGATGAAATAATAGCATTCCCCTCCTAGCGCTTGGAATAAGAGTGAATAATAAAACTTTTAGGCATCTACTAGCAAGATAAAATGCACAGCAACGAGCCAGCATTTAGTCCTCAAACATGGCCCAGGAATGATGGAACAGCCTGAGTCTCCCTGAACGCCTGCCTCCTGGGAGAGACGATGGCGTGAGACCTTGGTTTTGCATCGGGATGAACATCGCTGGCTTTGCTCCTTATTTTCTGTTTTGCTTTTTCTTCTCTCTGTGGTGTTGTCAAACTTGCAAGTTGCCAAAAGCTGGGAACTTTCAAAATGGAACTTACAAACAGGGGAAGGTTGAGGTCTCCACAGCACAAGAGTTAAGCAGAATTATATGTTGGGTATTTGTTAAATAATAATTAGCTCCAGGAGGGTGAGGAAAAAATGAAACCTCTGAGCTTGATAGCTGAAGCTCAACGGTTTGACTATTAATGCAATAGAAAAGAACAGTTTTCTGAAAGTAATTGTTTCATAGGTCAAATGAAAAGAAACTGCAAGGACCGTTTTTGCTAAAGTAATATTTGGTAACAAAATATTTTTTTTTAAAAAAGGCAAATACCTAATTTTCTTATTTGAGGAGATGAACAGCTGGTATGTTTTAGAGAAGATAAACATCCAGACTCTATCCTTGTTGTTTGAGAGCCGGTCTATTTTTAATAAGCTTTTTCAAGATTGGCTGATGCCTTCATCAGCAGCAGTTTGCAACAGAGTAGGAAGCTACTTTTAAGCATGAATTAATGAATTCTGAAGTTCTGTGTAGTGGTACCATCAGATGTGGGTATCTATATTTTTGTGAATAACACACACATCCAGAGAAAGGATAGGAATTGTGATGTCGCTGTTTAAAAAAAAAAAGAAAGAAAGAAAGAAAGAAAGAAAGAAAGGAAAAAGAAAAACACTGCAAGGTTTCCCCTTCATTTTAGGGCTTTTGTGTTTGTTTTTTTCCAGAAAAAATGTTTAACAATGCAAATCAAAAAAAAAAACACCAAAAAAAACCCCAAACCTGCTAATCTGCTAATAAGTTGAACTATCTGGAGGTAAAATGGGCATTTTAAGACAGAAGACTTTGTAGATATAGATTGCATTTCCACATCAACTGCAACTTTTTATTTTGTAATTTATACTGTAGTTGGAAAATGCCAGGAGTTGAAGGGTTACATAAGCTTCTTCTACAAAGTAGAAATTGGAAGGTGATTCCATATTTCTCTTTAAATTACAATGAAGCCAAGAGATCAAATATATTCTAATTAATGAAAATTTTCAAAAAAGACTTCTTTTCGATCAGATTGTTGTACAGTGGCTTCCTTCTGTGATCAGCTTTATATTCTTGATTGAATATCTCAGCTTGTTTTTTTTCTAATGATCAAAACCCTACTCACAAAGGCCCCTCATGTTCACACACTAATCTTCAAGATACCAGCCTTTAGTACCAATATCAAAGTTGTTAGCATGAGTGGTTTCTAAGCACCACATGACTGGTGGCTTTTTGAAGATGGCTGAATGAATCTCACTCATTCCCCATGTTCCCCATGGAGGTTGCACATGCATCTGTTTACAGGTATGCTAGAACATGCAACGTGCTCTCTTATAACATCCACTCAAAGTAGCTATTGGCCTAGAGAGACTTTGGATGTGGTGCCTGCCCAGTCCTTCCTTACACCCTCATTCATGCAAGAAGCCCTGGTCCTGCATCCCCGTGCACCAAGCAGAGGTCCCTGCCTGCCTGGCGTGCCGTGCTCTTTATGTTCTCACTCGCTCTTTCCGCAGAAGGCTGTCACAGTTTGGTTCTAATCCATGCTCCTGCTGGAAAGCATAGGGCCCAAATGAAGAGTGTAATGCAACTAGTAGTGTTAGCAGCTGCTTCCTACCACGTGCTTGCCAGCAGATATAGGCAAGAAAGCCAAGAATGTGTGTGTATACGGGCACATATGTTACCGCTCTCTCCTTCCTACTGTCCTCCCTGGCCAGCTAGGTCAGAAGTCAGCAGCAGGGGTGCCAGCAAGGTGTGAATGGCGTGCAGTGAGATCAGGGGCTTGGGGCCAAGGGATCTGCAAGGGGCAGCAGCTCCTGGCTCCCACCGGGTTTTGAAGTGCCTCGCCTGGAGGCAAGGCACGACCGCCTCCAACAACATGCTGTCTCTTCAGGGGACAGGGTTTCTCAACTCCCAAGACGATGAGCACAGCCTTTACGGGTCAGCCTCTCATTTGAGTGAGCAAAATATAATCTGACATAGTCCCCTTAAGAGACTGCCGACCTGCAGCTGTTAATTTATGAACTACTAATTCATAAATGTGGATATCTGGGGAGGTCTCTGTCAGAAATGCAGCACAGACTTTCTCTTTCTGAAAAGCAGAAGCAATATGGCATGGGGGTGGTGGGCTTACATATATACCCCTCTACTCAGTTGCCAGCACTGGTGTGCATGGTTTTAAAATCTTTTCTCTAGAATGAAGAAGATTCAGAGACACCACTCAGCTGCCTGCCTTGCTCACCGCAGGACTACTGCAGCACTTGGTGAACTTTAATCCTCCCCCAACCTATTCACCTTCATCAAATGAACATCAAAGTCTCTCCTGAAGTGTTTGGGAGGGAAAGTTAACATCTACTGTATATTAAATGTGAACTGGATACACCTCAGTTCACCTTTGCTTTCACATACAAGCCAGAAGGTTGAATCATACTCGGACAGGACTGACCTACTCGGGTTTTGCTCAGGCTATTGAGGTTGCTTAGTTATTCCTTTTAAGCCAGACTTTTAAGAGTCTGGCACATAAAGAAGAGCCTCAATGTTTCTAAAAATCTCATTAGGCATCTACCTGCAAATTGAACACTCAGCCTTAATGTACAAATATTTGACCTTTCTTTACTAGATGCAGAGGAGATGCTCTGCCTTATCTCGTACGGACATTCACAAACAGCTACATTAAGCACAGTGAAGTGCTGTGAAACTCCAGCACTGCAGGTGTGAGTAGAGGCCAACACACAATAAGGATATAGTCAAGAGACTTCTTCCAGCTCTTGGTACACAGGGCAGTACCTTGGATTCGATATGCAATAATTCTGGGTTCAGATAAAACTGGGCATTTTCAGAAGCTTAAACCACTGTACTCAGAATTAACGGCGTACCAGTGTGCATGTCTGTGGCACTTCTGCACAGCCAGTCCCACTGCCAACAGCTGGCTGAGCCTCCAGGATGGAGGGAAAGACGGGAGAAAGCAGCGAGCTGGATTTTCTGCTCGTCTGCCAGACTTCTCCCTGCAACTCCATAAGACTGAAAACTTGACTTCTAAGGAATGAGCTTTGTTACAAGTGCATGCTCAAGGTAGAGTACAGCAAATGCTAACCACTAGCTCTGCAGCAGCAGCTCCTACCATGGCAGATAAAGGGATCATAAAACCAAGGGAGGAAAAATAAAAATAAAATGTGATTCCTTACATTCTTGCTTCCATACATGGCAGCTTAAGAGAGCACATCAGGATACCAAACCACACATTTATATTTTTCATGCTAAAGGCAAATAAATCACATTATACACTGACTCCTTAAACATTTTGGTCAGATTATAAGCACAGCTAGATCACTGCTGGCACAACTCCCCCAGCTTTTAACAGTCGGTTTATTTAAAACCTGCACACTAGATCTGAGCCTTCTGTACAGTGAGCTCTAGTATGCCAAGTTTCAACCCAAAGTGACTCTTACTACCAGACTATAAACCCCAGAAAATAGGGCTAAGGGTTCATTATGAACCTGGTGACAGACTCCTAATTATAGTGGTGCTATCAAGCATGATAAAGGCTGGTTGGTTTTATTTTAGTCTCATCCAAAGACTTGTTGGATGCTGGATTAGCTCATCTTTTCACTCTCGTTGAATTGCCATATGTTTCTTTTTCTCCTTTATGTAGTATTTGGCAGAAGTTATTTGTCAGCATTTAGAAAAAGAAAACATGTCTGTAGAAACTTCATTTCTAGTTCCTTCCATGCTAAGTTTCTTGTTTTGCCTGATAAAGCCTCAGAAATTGTATTTTCACGTCTAAAGCAAAAATGGGTAAGAAAATGCTGCTATTAAAAGGTGAAATAT
Organism: Anseranas semipalmata; assembly: GCA_013399115.1. Taxonomy (NCBI): domain Eukaryota; kingdom Metazoa; phylum Chordata; class Aves; order Anseriformes; family Anseranatidae; genus Anseranas; species Anseranas semipalmata. Next base: position 245,646 of record VXAA01011783.1, read on the forward strand.
GGACACGTACACTGTCCCAACCACAATATTGCAGCATAACATTTCACTTTACTTCAAAGGAACAGATACCTCAGGAAAGAGCTGTCTCTTTCTCCCTCCCCTTCCACATCAATTCTGCCAGATTTCATATCCACTTCAAATATCTATAAGTAAATCAGAGCAAAACGTAGCATTTTACTAGCAGATTTGTTTATTTATTTATTCATTACTACCATCTACCAACATTGCTGCAAAGATCCAAGTTGCACAAAACAAGTCACGGGAATAAAAATAACATTGATGCAAATGCTGTCAAGAAAGTCTCTTCTTTGGCAGCTATAAAACCACTGAATTTCACAATCTTATCTAACGCCCCATAGGAGAAAACATTGTTTTTTCTAATCCCAGAAATCAGAGAGCTGGAAAGAACTAAGCAGCTCCTGTACGGGGACAAAACTGGAAACCAGTTAGGAGAATATTTGCTGGACAGAAAAGAGAGCTCCACGCAGTTGTCCCTTGGTTTCACAGGTATTCGTCATTTGGAGAAATGTTGAAGCAGAGGAAGAGGTTTGCACAGGCAGGGCAGAGGAGAGGCAGGTTATTTCAGCTGCTCTACAAAATACACTCAGGAGATAGGGGAGGGGTGGCACCACTGACATCAGTAACAGAGCAGAGGAACAAGCATTTTGCAGCACCGTGCAATTTAAACCAGCTACGCTCAGACCATCTTGTCCCTCTGCCCTTCCTCACCTGCCTCAGCTTCCTCTTATGAGAGCACTTCTGCAATGGTAGGTAAGATATTTTTGCACAGCTACTGTGAATGACATCCTCTCCCAACAAATTATATGGACTCACCTCCAGATGGAAAGAATTACAGTTTATTTCAGAGGAGAAAAAGAAGGGACCTTGAAAGGCCCCCAAATATGACCAAGAAGGAAGATAACAAGAACTAATAGAGCACTTCTGAATAGAGGAAGGTCACCTGTCACAGTGGCTATTCAGCTCTCCTAAGTGGTTTTATTGATGGGTCATTAAAGGATTCCCATCCACCTTCAGCCTGAGAATGGTTTTACAAAACAGATAATAGAAGGAAAAGAAAAAGGAAGAAACATCTTGCACCATTTCTTTTAAACTACATGTGCTTGACAGCCTTTTGAGTTATATTCTCTCTTACTTTTTTTCCATAATTTCTTCTATCTGTGTGGGCTTTTCATGCAACCCAGGGAAGTTGGAGAAATGTTGCCTGTTAATAAATTGTGACTATAAAAATACAAAATTGCCTTAGGTTTAAAGTGCCTTAACTTGGTATCATTAGGCACTAAGAAGGGAGGAGAGGTATAAGTCTTAATTAAGTTTTCAAATGTTATTTTTACATTTAAGTGTGGTCTTCCTGCAGCCATAAGCTCATGTGTCTGAACTGCTGAACTCCATCGTAACCCAGTTTGCCTAGAAGTAAGTAATGTAATTTCATGATTCTCTGACATCAACCCTTTGGTGTAGGCTTGCAGCTGCCCTACCACTTGCAGTTGTAGGTATGTAGTAGATAAAGAGTAATGCTGCTAGTGCTGAGTCTGCAGATTTTAGGAGCTCTGCAAGACAAGCTACGAGATGCTCCTGTAATTTCCATAGAAGTAGGCTAGTAGAAAACTGAAAGGATAGAGCAATTTTGATGGCTAGATCCCAACTACTGTAACTGATGGACTGGCAGCATAGCTAAAAGCAGAGACATTTCCTTGGCTGGCTAATGGGGGTTCAGTTCTTTCCTCTTCTCTGGTCCTCCCTGGCCACCGAGCCTGGGTCTCTATAGGGATGGATCAAAATCTCACCAGAGCCTGTAGGATCACAAAGGCAGAAGCAGCACCTAATCTCAGTAATGTGTCTATAGGAAAGCAAAGAAAAATTAAAGAGCCACATATTACCCAGGAAGAGCCTAAAATGATCTTAGTCCCAGAGCAAAATTAATTCACTTTTGTTTGGCTATAGTGTTCTACAGTAATAATCTGATGTCCACAACCATATCCAGAAAAAAAAAAAAAAAAAAAAAAGAAGCCATTAACAAACACTATTACCAAATTTGATTTTTGGCTTGTATTTTATAGCTTAACATACATGACAGTTACAAGGAATGCATTAAGCTAATGGATACTGTGAACAATGTATAGGTATATACACATCTACTACCTATGGGTACATCTACCTATATTACACATGCATATTACACGCAGCTGAAAGCTCTCTAGAGCACCCAAGAATAGCTCCCGGGGTCACTATTGCATTCTGCCCCTTTTAACTCATTCAGCCTCCTCCCCTGGAAGGCCCAGGCTCAGTTGAGAGCCTTGGGGAAGCCGGGCACCGCGTCCCGGAGCGCCTGTGCGCGGCCTTGCTCAGCCTCCGCTGGCACGTGGCCTGTGGGCACCTCCTCTTCTGGGAAGGGAGCTGTTAAGCGTTAAAGACCTGCTAGCTGGTGTCAGCTGAAATGTTTTGAGGACTTCACACTTCAGCCTGTTTTGGTCAATATTCATAGAAAGAGCACAAGTGTCTCTGACAACGGCTCCCTCACCTTGCCAAATCCTGCCTCTGAGCTGTTAAAAGAAAAGGTCACCCAAATTTAACAGGAGTAACAAGATATTTTCCCAGTGCTCTTTCTTAGAAACAACTGAGCTGCTCTGGCTAAGTGCTGTTTTCTTCTTTTTGAACAACAATAACAGAATATTCAGCAAGAGACAGACACCGACTTAAAGAAATCTCAGTGCAAGCTGTTAAAATTTGGCAAACTTGTAAGCAGCTGAAAATAGAGTCTTATAATGGGAAGTGTCAAACAACCTTGATAATAGGCAGCATTACCAGTCTGCTCTATAATTCTAAATTATGTTTTATTACAGTGTTAAATACGCCTGAGCTCCATTTACCAGTTCCACCATTGCCAGCCCAAGAGCAGCTGCTGGCCGATGGCAAATTAACAAGTTGTAGTTTTCCCGGTGTAGACAAGAGCAGAGTTGTTTCTGGCTTTCAGCAGTCAGAGCAGGTTCATCCCGGTGGTTTTTATAGCACTGAGCCTGTTGGCATATGGCCATTAACACATTTCTCAGGTGGCTCCCTGCAGTAATGAGGTGGCTCGAACATATGAGAAGTAAGCTAAAGTTAGATTTTTCCAGAAGCCGGTGTAGATGCAGCTAGCAGGTGATCTTTAAGAAAGTACCACAAAATATACACATTCCAGATTTTTTGCTATTTTACCGCAGCCTTAGAAAAAAATAATAATATTCAAGTTGTCACTCAGGAAGCTCAGGGCCTTTACTGTATCACAGGGTAAGGTTTGTAAGGCCAAGTCCAGAAAGGGGCACAGGGCTGGGCTTAGGGCCTTTCTTCTGCTACAAGGTAAACAATACACATTATGGAGTCAAACCTTGAGATCATCAATCTTTTTTTCCTGGGAAAGATGAGCCATATGATTTCACAGCCTAGAAGACTGGCACTATTAAGAACTGGGGAGTTTCAGCCAGTCTCCGAAAAGCTCTTCAGATAAATCACGATACAAGGCAAAGCAAACTTGCATGGTACCAACCACCACCCGGGATTAGCAGTCTGTAAGAAAGCCTGCCAGTTCTAGTGTAGTCCAAAATACTTCAAAGCTATTAAAACTACAGTTCACATTGTTCCTATGGATAAAAAAAAAAAAGGTGGGGGGATGGACACAGCACCGTGCTCAGGCTGCACGCCCTGGGGAAGCCAGATTTTGGCCGTCACAACTCTGGAAGCAAATAACCTCCTCAGGTCTGCCAGAGACCAGCTGTCCAGACCCAGCAGCACACAGGATAATGCTTCACGTGAGGATGGATCAGGAGAGCATAGAAGCTGAGTAGCTGCCTCTCAGCAGCTATGCGTTGGGCACCCACTGGTTTCTCTCTTGGTGGAGTCACTGCAGGTTGCTGATGCAGCTGTTGGCACAGCATCCTCGTGGCACAAACACGGGCAGTAAAAGAAATACAAGAAATCGATTTCCTGACCCTTTGAACAAGATGCAGAAGGGGAATAAGAAGCCTGGGGCAAATCCCTGGGTGCCAGGACTGTAGGCTCTGCAGGGCAGGAGCAGCCTGTGTTGCCTGCATGTTGCCACAGAAAGGAGAATCCTCTTGTGCAACACACCTCAGTATGTCAGCAGCAATCCCCAAGGACTCTGTAAGAAATCTTCCTTCTCTCAGCTCTGATCAGGCAGTAGAAAAATACCACTTTAAAGAGTCATATTGGTGAGTTTTGTCTCTGTAAGACTGCCAGAATTTCTCTGCCATATCGCCTTCTCCTGTTACCCCCTCAGCCACCTCCACGTTTTATTCTCCCCTCCGCAAACCAAGCCCATGGGGACCAAGACCATGGCGTGGTTAGGATCTGTGGCTGGTGCACAGCAGATCCAGAGCCCACCATCAGCTCCTTTATCTCTATAGTGCGAACAGCACTCGTCTCTGTCACAGAGTTACAAGGGTAAATTTCTGAATGCTCAAAGCACTCATATTAAAGTATCTGGAGAAAGAATCTCCAAGCAATGTATCACAGCAATGCTGAACTGCTTTAACCACCAGAGAACACGCCGAAATATGCTTTTTGCCCCAGAGACCTCAGGAGGAACAGCACGGAACAACCGGCAGCTGGGGAAGAAATCATTACAAACACACACTGCCTGGAAGCTGGTGAGCATTTGTTTCTGTGTGCTGGCACACAGGGCCAGGGGCCAGTTTCTAACTACTGGTGGTGTCGGCCCCTTTTTTGCCTGTACGTGTACCAGCTGAAATGCAAAACAGGCACTGGACGTTTTTCAGAGAGATTAAATAATCTTTTGATCTAGAGAACAGAGGGCAGCAGCTTCAGAGGCTGCATGCTCATCCTCTTCTGATGATCAAGTCCCTTTGAGGTATCTCAGAGAGGACATGCTCAGAACACCTCAAGTCTCAGGCTATTTGGCTAATCTGGACTCCTGAAGTCTAGCCTTTATCCAGGGAGAATATGAATTTTTCTTCATTATCTGTTACAACCCCTCAGCTTTGATCCACATTTCCCCCACCTCAGGAGAAAAACTCCATTTCTCTAATCCTTTCTGTAGTTCTTCCAAAAAGCAGGACGTGTACTCCTCCACTAACCAATTCAACGCAGCACCAGTGCAACGGACCAGCTGAACATCTTCCCTGCTTTAGAGACGCTTGTTGCGGGACCCCTGTTGACAGTGCACGAAGTGTACTCTGAAAAGCATCAGGCCATCTAGAACAGGTGAGATTTCAATTCAGAGCCAGCCAGAGCCAAGCTGAGAAGCTGCTGAACTCTCAAATGATCTGATCTGGAAGAGTGAGAAGAAAGGGAGAAACAAATTGCTTTCTAGTAGAAGGTAATGAGGACAAAGAAATAGACACAACTTGGCCTAAAAAAACAAGTCTCTCTTTCCCACAAGAAGGAAGCGGTGGAAAATTAACAGCTGTGCTGCTTGTTTTTTACAACTTGTACCTGCAAAATAATAGGACTGAGGAGGCTCACTGGATTATCTCTTCTCAGGAACAGAGAGGTAGCAGGCCGGATTTCTTTTTTAGAGTCTAGGTAAAGCTATTCCATTTACAATGGCTGATGGTTGCCATTTACTTCTGCAGTTCTTACCTCTACCCTCAGAAAACAATTGTATTAGAAAAATAGCCTTATGAGGTGGAGGAGAAAAAAAATTTAGTCTTTCTAAAGGGTCTAACAGGTATCAAGTGCTGTGACCGAAGGAACAGTTACATATTAAGTCTTTTTAGGCAGCCAACCTAGCTTAAAAAATTCCAACGTTTAGTCACCTACACTGTCATATGCTTCCACCCCAGCTGTGCAAGTCCTTGTGCCCCATGTTGTTACCTGGCATCTGAGGCAACATGCATTAAAGAAAAAGCTCAATTAAAGAAAAAAAGTTTAACATCTTATTTCAGTTGTTTGTGGCCAAGCAAGCACTCAGAGTAACAGAAGCAGGAGGCATCCTCCTTCAGGATAAGCAGGAGAAAGATACTTTGGGGAAAACTTACTATACTATACCTCAAGACCCCAAAATGATGCGAAGTTTGGAACATGACTGGGACTTGGTACACCTGCATCCCAGTTCTGCCTATTTTCCTGTAGCACTGATACATACGTGGCAGAGCAGTCATTTAGAAAATATCTTGCAGTGGTTCAATACGAAAGTATTCCTGGTAACTATGTCAGCCAAAGTTAAAAATAGAATATAACCATTAGTCACATGAGCACTGTCCAAAAAGTTGGGCAACTCGTTGCAGGAAGTTGCTCTGAGAAGAAAAGAAAGTGGTAATAACATCCAACAGCTCCTGAAGCTAGGGCTGCTGAGATGGTATTTCTTACATAACTTTCTCTCCTACAGTATGATGTGTAAAATATATATTGATATATGTACGAATACCTCAGTCTCTCAATATTGATAAGGATTTCTCCTTGCAAACTGCTGTTTACTTCAAGGGATCACCCTCATCAGCTGAGAAGCTCCTTGTTCATGCAGGAAGGTGTACGAGAAAACGATTGCTTTGCATGCGAGGAGGAGAAATAATTGCTCTCTTTCAGCTCTCCCACTAACAAAGTGCACTGCAAATTGAGACAGCTCGCATTTATAAGATGTTCATCAAGGATTTCTTAAAAAATATGCATACTGCTATGGAGTGGTTTCTATTTGAAATGTAGGAAGATTTGGGGGTCAAAGTGGGAGAGATAGGCCAACTCCAACTACAGCCCTGTTAAGAAGCTGGAGAGACTGAACACGAAATAAAGTGCTAAAACAGAGCCCCGACGGAGCACACCAGGAAACTCAGGCAGTTTTGCTGGCTGAGAACAGAAACAAGCAGAGGCAGCAAGCGCAGCAGCTCCCCTGTCCCCTCCACGGCCACCTCCCAGCTCCCCCCCTCCCTCCCCAGCCCACAGACCTCCCAGCCTGCAATCTCCCTTCCCCGCCGTTCTGGCGAGGGCTCCTCTTCCTCCTTCATTCCTCCGCCTCTGCTCCGAGTTGCCAAGCACGTAAACAAACTAGGAAGAGCTGAACGTGTCTGCAGCAGGGAATGGGGGACAGGGAGATCCTGCGCTGTGTGAACAGACCACAGGTGTTTCGTGGAAGAACCACCTTTCTGATATTGTTGGAAAAATCATTAAATGTTTATATATGTACTTACATATGGATACCCTTGTTTCCTCAGCTAACTTCCTACTCAGTTCTGCTCTTCTCTCCAGCAAACACATCCTTAAATGAAATAAACAGCCACTAGCAGTGCAAGAATATTAAGACTTAACCAGAATAAGAAGCAGAACAGCGAAGTTAATATGCAAGAGCAAAATATCACAGAGCCAACTGAAATAGCACCGCTATTCAGCTTTCCTAATGGCTGGTTGAAATCTGTACCAAGATAAAAGGCATCCAGCAAGACTAAGTGATGCTAAGAGCAGGAGGGAAGAACTTCAAAGAACTCGCTTCATAAATATCCCTCAATATTGTAGGATATTACCCTCAAATTAAGTTAAATCAAACCACATCTGTGAGATTAGACGATGGTTGAATTGCAGGTACCAATAGCAGCAAAATACGCTACCGTGACTACGACGAGATCATTGTTATGTGCTCATCAGTCACCTTTCAGAAGAATGCAGAAGTAAATGTTCCCCGGAGCTCCCGTTAGCACAGCCTGGGCTGCTGGGTACACCTGGTTCAGGTGTCCCCACTTCAGCAGTGGCTTCCCACCATCAGCCTTCTGCTGGGAAACTGGAGGCTTTCAAGTACACTGAGACGGAGGCTCTGTCACCTCCTCACCCTCACAGCAGCAACATTTTTGCCTGAACTTTGAAAGCTGGCAGGTAAACCATTTTCTGAGCAAGTTGCAGAAGATATTTAACAGCACTTGTTAAAAGTTAAAATGGTTAAGATTTGTCAGACCGAATCATTTGCTCCCAGGTGTTTTAGAAGAGTAGACCAAGGAACCACTGGGGTTGAAGACTGATTAAATATCACACTTTAAGAAAATTTTAGAGGACAGAATCAAGGGCATTAGTATTCTGGTAATATTTAGGAACTGTGAATGAGGTCACTGTGGCAACTACAGGCCATTTAACTCAACATTGATCCCAAGCAACAGACCCTAAATGTCAATAGAAAATGAAGGCCGTGCAGAACAAAGGTACAGAATCCTTAGCAAAACAGCCAATATAGCTTTAGGAAAATCAGACCTGTAAGTCTACCTAGAAAGTGTCCCCAGCCTGATAAGTTTGGTTAATAAAGGTGCATTGTGTCTTTCAGCAAACCAAGCATGTATTAGCCTATTATAGCTAAACAATTCTATTTAAAAACCAATGCTACACAAGTCAACAAGGCATATTAAACAGTTCATCATTCTTGACCATTGGCATTTAATCCTGGATATATCAGCTCCCCTAGTATTTATGGGAATCAAGACCTGAAGCAAAAGTCTTCCAGGAGCTTGAAACATCTATTTAAAAAAGCCACTGCTGGTATAAATCCACCATTCCACCAATTTTCACATGACCTGCAAGAAAGGACAAGTCGAGTTCAAAGGGGTGACGTGGATCACACAGCACAATAGACTCAATTGAACAGCGGCATTATTACTGTAACCAAACAGGATTATACAAAAAGCAGACCCAAAATTTAGGTCACACTGTTAGAATGCAATTTGGAAGTCAGTAATTTAAAAGAGCATTAGGGTCACAGTGGTTTGCCCGCTAGAACAATCACTCTGTGGAGTGGATAGAAAACAAATGTGATACTCCAACGCACAAAGCATCAAAGTACCATGTTTAAACTGCGAGAAGTAATCATGCCATTTAGCATTGGTCCTCCTAGAATGTGTCTGCTCCTGACATCAACTGCCTGCATCTAATGTCATTAAAGCAGTAAGAGCTCAGATGAAAGCAATGGGCTCTATTTAAGAACTAGACTTACAGACAGATACTGTAGCCAATCCATTTAATTTATGCAAGAGAAGGTAAAGAGGTGATGATCGTTGTCTATAAGTGTCAGCGTATAGGTGATAAGTCTTTCTACTAGAGCTGATTTGATCGGAGAATGCCAATCTGCTGGATCGAAGTTGTTCTTAGGAACTTGGCAGATTTGATAGGGCTGATAGAAAGTTTCTCATGTCCCTGATGCTATGAGCTAATAGGGCAGCCATCAAACCTGGGGATCTCCATTTAAATCATCTCCTCTTCTAATCTGGAAAACAATTTCTAACCTCAGTCTTTCATTTGCCAAACAAGAAAGTAAACCACCTTCAAAACCCTTACCTGCCAGGATGTTTCACTTCACATACAGAAATGCCTTTTGGGCCAGGGAAAGATAGGAAAGAGAAAGGACAGACTGATGGGGTAGGCTAGTGTCCAGTCTAACAAATAGGTTGAAAATACCCTCTGAATCCAGGCACTCCCATACCTTACTGCTGAAAGCCTTGAGGAAAGACCACTCCACTCAATTTTGTTCCCAGAAAAAAATAAAGCAAACCAATGTCTTGGGCTCACCTGTGTGTAAACTGAGGAGGGAGTCCAAAATACTTTGTTCAACACAAAATTAACCACAGACTGTGATTTTTCTTTCCTTTTCTTTTCTTTTTTCTTTTTTCTTTTTTTTTTTTTTTGGTCAGCCTCTCACTTTTCAGTAGGCCCCCTCTGACCTTCAACATAATGAGCGCAGGAGCTCACTTCCATCAAGACCTCTTTCAGAGCAAACCCAAGAACTTCCTCCCTCTGGCTGCCTTTGCTGCCTTGACCTTCTTCCCTTGCAATGTTTACTCACATGCAAGACATGCCAGGAAAAATGAAAACACAATTTCAGCTCAGGAATAATTGAGGGGCATTCAGAAGTTGTTAGACAGGCATGGTATAGACCAAGTAATATACTGCAACTAACTTCTCTAAAGTCATATCGTTGGCTTTTGAGCTTGATCACTACTGGAATATGGCACAGAATTTTTAATTATACTGCTACTATGAAGTGGTAATGAGCATTAGCTGATGACTCAGAATAATAATTACTAGGTGGTGCTATGATGAAGGTACAATTTTAGAAGCCATGCAGGTGTTACTTTCCTGAATGATTCAAAAATTACAAGCAGCCAATCCTCCAGCTAATTGCACATGGAAGTTATGCACATCTAAAATACCTTTTAAAAATGTCCAAAATGGGCATGCGAGGGGTTTTTGCCTTAATGCTGCTAAGCTGATCGGTTGTCAGCATCCAGAAATAATTCCCCTAGTACAAGATTTGGCTAATTCATGATGTGTCAAGCGTCCGTCTATTAAAAAGGTTAGGTTGCCTTTTCTTGAAGAAGGAAACATTTCAGGCTTGCTTCCATCTAAACCTCCCACGGCCCCCACTTCAGAGTGTCAGTCATTTTATATCAGTGGCAGAAGCAGCAATAAATTCCTACTTTCAGTGGCAGCATAGAGGTTTTTATATTACAGGGGCTGGCCACCATTTTTCATTTTTTATTAATGACAATAGGGAAGTATGTGTTTGAAAACAGTAAGTAACCCTGGAAAATTGTGCAAAACATTCTTGTAGCACTGAGTTTTGGTAACTTCATGGAAAATACCTGTCATAAAAGGCCTCTCTTCCCTCCTGGCTTGTTCTCCAGGTCACTCCACTGCACCGCAAATTGAATCAAGAGAAGTTTTCAATGTCTCAATTTCTAATGAAAACACAGCTGACTGGGGATATATATATAGCATTTGTACTACAGAGTGTTTCAACATTAGATTGTTTGTGACAGCAATTCAAAAGCACCGAATCTCCCGGCTCCCTTCTCCCCTGGGTGCCTCAGTGGCTCTTTTTCAATCACTCTAGAAATAGCTGTATAATGCAGTTACACAGACCTTGCTACGGGAACGATAGAGAGCAGATAAGTGTTTTTTTTAAAAAAACTTTTCTTTTGCATATCGTATCCTGCAGCCTCCCCCACATCACTGCTATTTGAACAATTCAATTAAAATTTCGGGTGATAGCACACTCTCCATTTCTTTCTTAATTAACTGAACGATGTACAAATAGGCAAAATGTGGCTGAGTGGGAAGTCCTTCCCTCACGATATGGCAAATTTTTTTGTAAGGGGCTTGCAGGAAGTTAGGATAGAGGCAAGAAGCAACAAAGCTCTGGGCACGTCGGGCCTTCTGCTGGGCCGTGGGCTGGCGGAGGAACCCTCCTCTCACCTCAGGCGTGCCTGCCGTGACTCAGGCACTCACACCCCGATGCCTGGCATCGCGTTCACCGAACGGCTGCGTCACTTCTAAAGCAGCTGGTGGTTAGAAATCAAAACCTAAGAACAGTACAGGCACATACCGTGGGGGTCTACTACGCAGAATAGCAGTGGATTGCTGTCAAAGGTAAAAAAAAAAAAAAAAAAAGTTCAGCCTTTTTAAATTTGAGCTGTGGAGTTCACTTGTTTACTACCCTTTCTAGCCACCAGAAGAAGACAAATTATTCCTCTGTTCAATCTGGCATTACAGCAACACAGAAGAGATGTTTGTACCAGCAGATAGATGGCCTTCATTACTTTGGAACTGGTCTCTTGTATAGAGATGCTGTGCCAATATAAGGCCCTTAATAAAGCCACTCACCTTACTTGTTATCGCTGCAAGCAATCTCCACCATCAGACATATGATTATGTTATGACATGTTATCACATGTCAGATGAGCTGCCCTCACAGATGACATATGCATGGTTTGCCTGCCCCGAGCGCAAGGCAACTTTCTGTTAAACTTCTTTCGGTTCCCTCAAACACACACCGACTTCAGAGGCCCTTGGTGGGCCAGGGCAGCTGAGCTGACGCATGCCACCGAGCATATCAAGGCTCTGCTCAGGAAGCCCCAGCACAGACCTGCAGAGCTATTTACTATTGCACGTAGCCTACAGATAGCAACTTTTTAAGAAATTAATCACATTTGATTCTCTTGGGCACCAGTGGAACGTACTGAAGTGCACTCAATGCAGGGTGCAATTCAGCAAATGTAATTACATTAATTAAAGATATTTAACTGTTAATCTGTAACAATGTTTGCCCATTATTCCAGCAGGATTTGTTTCCATTCCTTCAAGCCCTTGAGCCCCTCATCACACAATGCCACCTCTGTTCGGAGGCTGGCAGCAAAAGAAGAAGGTGACACTACTAAACCCAGGCATTTAGCCTAGAGCCCCTCTTCACACATGTAATCGTATGCTGGCAAAACCCATCTGACAGCCTGCCCAACATACCCACTGCCATGGTGCTAAGCCATTCTGAACTAAGGTCTGTGATACCCACCTACTTTGATGAACAACTTTTTTTTTTATTATTGTTTATACACCTGAGAGCAATTTTAAGACAGACGAAACATCCTCTAGCCCAACACCCTTCCCTGAGAACAGACTTCATCTCACTGTTTGCTGAGCAGTCAGCATGAACTAGTCATGAGGTTATTTCTGTTTTCAAGGAGAGGGAGCCTTCCCGGGGGCAATTCAACTCCCCTGTTTTAGGTGCTTATCTCAGGCTTGCATGAATCACCTCAGCCTCTCCCTCCCTCCCCACCCACTGACTGTAGAGGTAGCCTTAAATAGCTAAACAGAGCTAGACATTAGGTGTCTTGTTGAAGACGATCAGGAAAGATGAACCAAATTTAACAGCGGCTGGTAGCAGCCACTGAGAATCACTCATTTTTCATCTCAAACACCCTCCTGGATTTCTGCAAAAATGGGTTTCTAAACTTTCTGAATTGGAAGTTGAATCAAGGCTTAGAAGTTAATAAAAGGGCTTATTTTCCATATACATACACCTAATCTCTTCTTTGTATCATTGGCATCCAAAAGCTTCCTGCAGCAATTTCATGACTTAACTTTGCCTTGAACAGAAGAAGGGGCAGAAGAGGGAACTAGACTTATTTTTCATTTAAGACTTCCGACTGGTAATTGTATTGTTCCTATTCTGTACTTTTAAATTCCATTCTTGGTTTCACCTTTATGATATTTTCTCTCTTCCTTTTTTTTCTACTCCAACTGAAGAGGTATAGTGTATTTAGTCTTTCTTCAAAGGAAAGTTGCCCCAATTTCCTTCACCCTAAGGTCTCTTACCCTTTTCTATTCCTTCCCTATTTCCATTTTTGTTTTGAGGTGGGATGGTCAGAACTTTCCACAGCATGTGAGAGGCAAATATTTATGGATCTAAAGCATCATAGGGATAATTCTGTTTTTGTTCTCTACTCGTCTCGCAGTGTTTCCAAATGTTCTATTGCTTTACTGATCACCACCACACAATGAGATGACATTTACAAAGAATTATCCACTCTACCTCCAAGAGGGTGGGACTTTTACCCCCTCAGCAAGAACAGGATTATTTCCTTTCCCCCTCCATGGATTATTTTGCATCTGTTGACACTGAATTTCACTTGCCAACCCACAGAGAAATGGCTGTCTGCAAGCCACTTCAGGCAGCTTTGGGTCAGATTATTGTAAATAATTTTGTTGTCCTCTGTAAGTTCTGTCATCTACTTATAACAAGATCATTAGTGAAAACATCGAACAGGTCAGACATAACCACAGATCTTTGACGGACTTCGTCCCAGCAAGAGCCTCTATAGGACCAGGAAGTTAATCAGGTATTCCAGTTCTTTCTTTCCTGTTTTTAACCACTTATCAATGTGTGAGAAGACTTTTCCTTTTATTCCCTGATAATTGTTATTCTAGCAGATTTCTGTAAAATGCAGCTTGTACTTTTATTTTCAAAGAGTTTTTGACAAGGCATCAGCTAGATCTGCTGTATCCATGTTGTAGCTTCCTTCAGAAACTTCAGCAGATTCATGAGAAACAAATTCCCTTTACAGAAGACCTGCTGTCTCCTCCCTGGTGCAACACATTTCTTTGTTATCTATTAATTCTATTCCTCTTATGATTTCTACCAAACTACCTAACACAGAAGCCAGATTTACTGATAATCTCCCTGCATGACCCCAGAAGCCCTTCCTAGACGGGTACATTATTGGTTTAATTAAGCAACAGATGACAAACCAGGAGCAATTTCTTATTTTCATTCCTTTAGAGCTCTTGCACAAACAGCATCCAGCTTCAGTGCCTTGTTACCAGAATATTTTATCCTTTTTTTGCGAAAAGCCTTTTAGAACTGACATTTCAAACGCAGCCAGGCGACTATCAAAGAGACATGTCTGGTCTGGTGAAGGCACGTCCCTGCGACTGAATTGCCTTGAAGATACCAACAGCGGTTTTAGCAAAGCTAATGATCTGTAGTCTAAGAGGAGCAAAGGCATGAGAAAGGAGGGAGTGCAAGGTAAAAGGATAAGGATGAGTCATACTATTTAAAATAACTGACATCTAAGTTTATCTTCATTGTGGCACCTAATAACATGCGTTTCCTTAGCCCACTCAAATGAGAGGATATGGCAGTAGTCACGAGCTCTGCTATGAACCTATTTCATGAAGTTGCCACCCTTAGTCACCTTAGAAGGCCACTGGAAGGGACACTGGTGCTGGTGCTTCTGCAGTCATTTGCCTTTGCACCACCACTGAGAAATGCAGGAAAGATGGGGAGGGACACTTTAACAGGGAGTGTAGAGATAGGACAAGGGGTAATGACTTTAAACAAAAAGGGGTAGGTTTAGATTAGATATTAGGAAGAAATTCTTCACTGTGAGGGTGGTGAGGCACTGGAACAGGTTGCCCAGAGAAGCTGCGGATGCCCCATCTCTGGAGGTGTTCAAGGCCAGGTTGAATGGGGCTTTGGGCAGCCTGATCTGGTGGAAGGTGTTCCTGTCCATGGCAGGGGGGTTGGAATTAGATGATCTTTAAGGTCCCTTCCAACCCAAACCTTTCTATGATTCTATGACTCTGTGATTCTATACTTTAACAGTGGTTCAGCTACAGCTGCTGAATTTAAGCTGAAGGCAACTAGGATGCCCTTGTGCGCAGCAACTCAATCGGCTCTAACACCTCGGCCAGCCCAGAGGATGCAGTCACTGCCCAGATACAACAGGTACCTCCCGCACTGGGGTCCTGCACCACTTAACAAGGTGGAGGAAAAAGGATGCACTTAGGATGGTGACAGCTGTAGCTTAATGCCCATCAGAAAATGATGAAAGAAGCGATCAGAGTGGGTTTTGACAGCATCACTGCTATTTACATTGGTGAATGGTACCATGGTTTGCAGCAGTTGTGCAAACCCCAAATGCTTCAAGAGCTACGGTTCAGATTAATCTCTTCCCATTAAAAGAAAAGCAACACAAACCCAAATAGACATGAAGCATCCCCATTATCATCTTGTGATTTTTGAGCAGCTATGTGCTTTTATTGTTTTTATCTTTCACTACAGCTGTTGAAATGCAGGAACTTAATTGAAAGCTGGAATTATTTCTAATGTGACTCTGTGGAACTGTGTTTAAAGAAAAAATAACCCATGAAATACTGCAAGATTCATGACAGATATCAGACTTCAGACCGCTCTTAAGTGGTATGGCAACAGTGAAGATTTGGTATATGCATCTGGAGGGAGATAATTACATAGGTTTTCAGCTTTCAACCAAGTCATTTCAAAAATGCACTTGTCCGAGCATTGCTCAACATCATGTCAGTGCAAAGAGGCCAGGATTTCCAATGTTGAATTATTTTTACAATCTCTCTCAGAAAATATATAATTCAGAAAAGCCTAAGTACTTAGATATTTTTTTTAACAAAAGGTCCAAATGGAATATAACCTTGTAATTCATTGCAATATTTTAAACAGTATCAACATAAAACTTTAGTACTGCAGTTATAACCATGTATTTGGAATAACATCCAAAAAGCTAGGAAAATTGTTTTTATACTCAGAGGATTGCTAATTCTTCCATATTGATGAAAAAAAACAGGTTTAAGAAGCTAAATTGGTAGCACATAACACAAGTAAATAGATTTTTAAAGAAGCTGTGGGATTTCTCCAAATTCACTTTTGCGAAGGATCCACCTGGGACTGATCCATCGCTGTGCTATGATAGCTTCATTAGGAAGGTGTTATAACAATATCCCAGAAACAGCAGCAGAACTGAGGTTTTCTTTTCTCCCTTGCACATGGCTTGCTCTTCCAACAACTTTTTACCCATGGGAATGAATAGGAAAGTCTCCCTCTCCATACAAAGAGCCTACCTGCAATTTTCTTCTTCAGATTAATACAGACATAGGAGACAAAACAGATTACTCCATGAATGAACAAGCAAACTAGCTGTCAGTCAGACCAGGCAATCTTGGTACAAATAGAGGAAGATTACTACAAAATACATAGTTTGACATGCTGACAGAAATCACTCTTGTCAAGTTGTATTGATACACAATGACTTGCAGGCTACTTTGGGTGCTTTACGTCCCCAAACTTATTTTTTTCTCATGACTGTAAATGCTGAGCTACATTTTTCTTATGTCCCCAGTACGGGGTGGTTGGTTGTTTTTTTTTTTTTT
>VXAA01011784.1:1184-26746 GCA_013399115.1 Anseranas semipalmata
TTTTTGTCAAGGAATAATGGCACTGACATTTCATAAAATTAACAATCATGTACCATTGTTTGACTAAGTAGTGCATATAGTAAGTTTACATTGGCATTATATCTAGAGAGGTGACCTTGCTTTTGTGCCGCAACACCAAAAAACAGGAAATGTTGTCACTGGTTTTAACATAGCCTTTCTGTGTGATCTTATAGTGACCACTTCTGTAGCTTCTCATTCTGCAGTACTTTCATTTCTGGTTATTTGCTTTGTATTCCTGAGATAATGCTACAGAAAACTAAAATACAGATCCAGATATCAGAGAGCCTTAAACTATCTGCAGCATAGATTCCTTCAGCATCATTGTATTTCTCTTTTGAAACCCTCCCTGATTTCTTTGTTAGTTAAGTAAGCATTGTATATATAAATAAAAGACTGTAGTATTTACTATAAATAAGTATTTTTGAATCAGGGAACAAAGATAGCTTCCAATCAAATTGAACTTTATTAAAGGTAGGTTTCTACTTTGTCTGCTGCACCTAGTAAAGACTGTCTTTGTATGCCTTTATTTTTCCCATACCTCAATCAATAATTGCTTTAAACTGGGTTTAAACCAAGGTGGATTTTTTTTCTGCCAACAACAGATATTCAACATGAGCGGTGTCATCCCCTAGCTATACCATCTCTTTGCAATCTGTATAATGCACAATTCTAGATTAAAAGCAGACCAGTCATACTAAGCTATATAATTTCATTCCTCAACAAGGATCCTTTCTGAGAGGTATGAGGCAAAAGGACATTTCTCCTCCACTCTTCCAATGTAAGTTCCCATTTCTTCATCCTCGCTTCCATTTTCCTCATGGTAAGAACATAGCTATAGCATCCTGACAAGGTCTGAGGTTCTTCAGTTCACTTTGGCAATGACCATTTAGTTCTGCCTGCAATATTACTTGTCCTACATTGTCTGCAGTACGGCACTGTTTTCTGCACAGGTCTAGATAACCTTCCTTCTGACCTCTGCTCTCGGGACAGCACTGAGGGCACAAGGTACCAAATGATGAGTAGACTGTAAAACAGGACACTTTTGTCTATTAAATAAAAACATTACAGACAGGATATATCTGTAGAGGGTTGGAGAGGGCACTTCAGGGGCTTTCTGAATGGTCATGTATCTATCATCAGCAATGCTAAGAAATCTGGGAAAGCTGAGGCAAGGGAAGAATGTGCGCATAGTCTTGTTATGAGAGTCCAGTTTCACGGAAAAGCTAACAAAGTGCTAACTATAGGAAAACTACTCAGAAAAGCTAATTATGTGAAAGCTAAAGAGGTCAATACATTTTCCTGGGCCACCTATGAATGTCTCCAGTAACCCAGAAGACATCAACTAAGCAATACTTGATATTCCAATCATGAGCTAAAAAGATCATTAAATTTGAATATTTAGAAGGTTTCATTAGAGGTTGTGATGATGTACAGTGCATATGTTCACTTTACAATTTACAGGATGGTTCTTGTATCATTGTTATCATGCTTTAAACCTGAACTTGTTTACCTCAATTTCCTGCCAATGAGTCTCATTATATTTTCTCTGCTTGACTAAATAACCTTTTCCTATTAACATCGTTTAAGTGCTTGAAGAATGTGATCAAAACATTGACAACTTTTTTTTTTTTTTNTTTTTTTTTTTTTTTTTTTTTTTTTTTAAGTGACTTAGATCGGAAGAATTGGTTTTAAATCTCAGGAAAAATTTTCAGTCTGACAATCATTTCTACGACTGTTCCTTGTGATCTTTCATAGTCAAAACTAGTGTTCCTATTTTGGTCAGATACAGAAGTAATTTATTTTTCTCCCTTTATATAACACTCTCATTCATAATTTCAAGAACTGTAGCAACTACTTGCATAATAGTGACACACTGGCTAATTTTCTTAATGGCCACAAGTCCTCTTCAAATCACTGTTTTCAGACATAAACTTACTGTTCAGTAATCTTATATGCAACTGTTTTGGGACAAACATCACCCCCCTCCAAACAGCTTACTACATAACCCAGAGCACTGTGTTATTAATTCATCTCTATTACTGAGAGACATTGTCTACAAACTTCTGAATAAAGTGCATAGATTATTTTCTGTCATGATATTGTAAAATTAAATAATGAATGATAAAGAAACAACATATCAAGATCCCTTAAAAAGTTATGTCTTCAGTTATGTTGTGCATTTACATACGACTAAAGTCATTTAGTCAGTTTGAATCCATTTAGACGGTGTCATTTTAAATTCTCTTTTCTCTTTTGCTGAGATGTGATGGGTATCAGACCAAGTACTTTGTGGTAATGGAAGTAAATTACATCAAACCTACTATCAGTATCAAAAAAAAAAAAAGTGTAATTTTATCAAAAAAAAAAAAGATTCCAAAATAGTTGTAAAGAATGTATTTTTTATAAACGATGTTCACTGAAATAATGTTCATTGAAGTCCTTTAATTCTTTATTCATCTTTTCATTTGAAAGGTGTACCACAAATCCAGGATCAATATTCTATCAATTCAATATTACTTACTGAAATTCAATTCAAAATGACTTACTGAAAATCACTAGCAAGGAGTCAACTGATTCTTTGGAAACTCTAAAATGTGAATTATCATATAGAATCATAGGGTAATTTAAGATTGGAAAAGGCCTCTAAGATCATCAAGTCCAACCATTAACCTAGCACTGCCAAGTCTACCACAAAACCATATCTCCACACATCTACACATCTTTTAAATACCTCCACGGATGGTGACTCAGCCACTTCCCTGGGCACTCTGTTCAAACTCTTCACAACCCTTTCAGTGAAGATATTTTTACTGATATCCAACCTAAACCTCCTCTGGTGCAACTTGAGTCCATTTCCTCTTGTCCTATCGCTTGTTGCTTGGGAAAAGAGACTGACCCCACCTTGCTACAACCTCCTTTGAGGTAGTTGTAGAGAGTGAAAACTTCCCCCCTGAGCCTCCTCTTTTCCAGGCTAAACAACCCCAGCTCCCTCAGCCGCTCCTCGTAAGACTTGTTCTCCAGACCCCTCAACAGCTTTGTTGCCCTTCTTTGGACGTGCTCCAGCACCTCAATGTCCTTCCTGTAGTGAGGGGCCCAAAACTGAACACAGGACTCATGGTGTGGCCTCACCAGAGCCGAGTACAGGGGGACAATCACTTCCCGAGTCCTGCTGGCCACACTGTTCCTGATACAAGCCAGGATGCTGTTGGCCTTCTTGGCCACCTGAGCACACTGCTGGCTCATATTCAGCCGGCTATCCACCAATACACCCAGGTCCTTCTCTGCCAGGCAGCTTTCCAGCCACTCATCTCCCAGCCTGTAGCGCTGCTTGGGGTTGTTGTGCCCCAAGTGCAGGACCTGTCACTTGGCCTTGTTGAACGTCATACAGTTGGCCTCGGCCCATCGGTCCAGCCTATCCAGATCTTCCTGCAGAGCCTTCCTACCCTCGAGCAGATCAACACATGTGCCTAACCTCGTGTCATCTGCAAACTTAGTGAGAGTGCACTCGACCCTCTCATCCAGATCATTGATAAAGATATTGAAGAGAACTGGCCCTACTATGACTCACTGGAGCTGGCCACCCAGCCAGTTTCTAACCCAACGAAAAGTACGCCAGTCCAAGCCATGAGCAGCCAGTTTCTTCAGGAGAAAGCTGTGTCAAAAGCTTTACTAAAATGTAGGTAAACATCCACAGCCTTTCCCTCATCCAGTAAAAGGGGCAACTTGTCATAAAATTAGGTTAGTCAAATAGGACTTGCCTTTTATAAACCCACGCTGACTGGGCCTGATCACCTGGTTGTCCTGTACATGCTGTGTGATGGCACTCAAGATGATCTGCTCCATAACCTTCCCAGCACCAAAGTCAGACTGACAGGCCTGTAGATTCCCAGGTATGCCCTCTGGCCCTTCTTGTAGTTGGGCATCACATTTGCTAACCGCCAGTCAACTGGGACCTCCTCTGATAGACAGGACTGCTGATAAGTTATAGAAAGAGGCTTGCTGAGCACTTCTGCCAGCTCTCTCAGTACCCTTGGGTGGATCCCATCTGACCTTATAGACTTGTGTGCAGCTAAGTGGTATAGCAGGTTGCTAACCATTTCCTCTTGGATTATGGTGTCTCCTTTCTGCTCTCCATCCCTATCTTCTAGATCAGGGGGCTGGGTACCCAGAGAACAACAGGTCTTACTACTAAGAATTGAGGCAAAGAAGGCGATAAGTACCTCAGCCTTTTCCTCATTTCTTGTCAATATGTTTCCCCCCACATCCAGTAAAGGATTGAGATTCCCCTTAGTCCTCCTTTTCTTGTTTATGTATTTATAAAACATTTCTTATTGTCTTTAACAGCTGTAACCTGATTGAGCTCCAGCTGGCCTTTGGCCCTTCTAATTTTCTCCCTGCATAGCCTCACGACATCTCTGTAGTCCTCTTGATTGCCCTGCCCCTTCTTCCAAAGGTCATAAACCCTCTTTATCTTTCTGAGCTCTGGCCCTTAGATCTCTGTTCGGCCAGGCTGGTCTTAATGAAGAGTCCAGCCTTCCTGGACTCTTTTGCCCTTCAGGACTGCCTCCCAAGGGACTCCACCAACCAGTCTCCAAAACAGGCCAAAGCCTGCCCTCTGGAAGCCCAAGGTGGCAGTTCTGCTAACCCCCCTCCTTACTTTTCCAAGAATCAAAAATTCTATCAATTCATGATCACTATGCCCAAGATGCCTCCAACCTTCACATCACCCACAGGTGTCCTTCTCTGTTCACAAGCAAAAGACCCAGTGGGGCACCTTCCCCAGTTGGTTCACTCACCAGCTGTGTCAGGAAGTTATCTTCCACACACTCCAAAAACCTCTTACACTGCTTCCTCTCTGTTGTGTTGCATCTCCAGCAGACATCTGGCAAGTTGAAGTCCTGCATGAGAACAAGGGCCAGCGATTGTGAGACTTCTCCCAGCTGCTTAAAGAATATTTTGTCTCTCTCTTCATCCTGGCTGGGCGGTCTATAACAGACTCCCACCATGGCATCTTCCTTGCTGGCCTTCCCTCTGATTCTTACCCATAAATACTTCACCCAATGTCACCGTTGTTAAGCCCTAGACAATCAAAAAACTCCCTAACATACAGGGTTACCCCTCCACCTCTCCTTCCTAGCCTTTCCCTTCTGAAGAGTTTGTAACCATCCATTGCAGCACTCCAGTTGTGTGAGTCACCCCACCATGTTTCTGTGATGACAACTGTGTCATAGTTTTCCTGCTGTACAGTGGCATCTAGTTCCTCCTGTTTGTTGCCCACGCTGGGTGCATTGGTGTAGATGCAATTCAGCTGGACCTAGTGATTCTGTCACCTTTCTGAGAGGAGAAGCCCTAATTCTTATGTGACCATTCTCAGGCACTTCCATGATTCCATGACCTTACTAGAGTGAGAATGTTGTTTGTTTCCTATAGAGGAAATGAGTGGGTTAATTTCTTTTCTAGGAACTTGGGAAAGGAATAGAATGAAATCTAAGATAAATTGGGCCTAATAAAAATAAATAAATAAATAAAAATATGAGGCAAAACATAGCAGATGATGCAAGCTCCCAGAATGTTTTGCTACTGACTTCCATGAATAAAGGAGTCCAGTCTTGTCTTTATACAATAAGATTTTGATGTGAGACAGTTTACTTCTCTAGCAATATACATTTTTCTTTTTTTTTTCCTTTTCTTTTTCTTATTTTTTTTTTACATTTTCATATATTCTTTGTTATTGAGATTCTAAAACAATTTACATTGGGAACTATAGAATGCCAGGAAAGAAGCTATATGGATTTCTTATTTGAACTGTGAGACCTACTTATTGGAGACATTTTTATATTTCAGTGGTTTGATTGCTTTTTGTTTGTTTTCAGGCATATTCCTAGATGTAGTATATCTGTGTGTTGCAGAGATGTTATTTCCTTCTGATATCTTTACTCTGCAAAGTAACTATAATAATACAACCAGTTATACATGTCTACAAAGCAGTATTTGTTGTTATAATATTGCAAAACTATCAATGGACCATTGTGTTACACCATTGCAACTCAATGAAAGTTGATCCTTGATGCCTGAATTTTCAGACTGATTTCAAATTATTGAATGTTAAGAAGAAAGAATAAATGTTATAATGCTAAGTTGTATGGCCAAAATTAATGACAGTTTCATAAAAGCACTAATAGTACTTACACCCAACAAGCTATCTGTATTTGTTACTTAGTACGATCAGAAACAACAGCAACAACAACAACAACAACAATTCTGGTAATAAGCTTCACACTAAAGAGATTGTTTTCTGAGATTGTTACAAAACACACAGAGAGAAACAAGATACTTACCTTAAACTAAAAAGGTATGTAGACACAGCTACTTAAAAAAATGTTCTTCTAACTTCTGTCATTTTGTTGAAAGCAAAAAATAGTATGAAACTACAAAAGACCATAATATTTTTGCATTTAATGCTTATTTATTTGCAGGGTCAAAAATATATTTAGAAAAATATATATATTTAGAGATTGAAGTGAATGAAAAAAAATGGAATTAAAGGTTAAAACAGATGATTTAGAAGTTTTATTGCCAGCAGGAAGAGAGCTCAGAGTAATGTCAAAATGAAACAGCAGTACAAGTAAAAACAGAAGGAATTATAACATACATATGATTTGGGATCTTATTCCCAAATAATTTTAATTCAGTTAAGTTAGGTAGCCCTTAGATAGTACTTGTTCTAAACTTAAAATTCCCTAAGGCTACTCTGAAAAGCCTACAAAGAAATCAATTCATAGGTAAATGATAGCTTAAACAAAAATTTCAAAATTGTGTAAAAGTGTATAATTGCTTTATATCATTTTAAAGCTACATTTGTCACAATAATGTCTTCACAAATTCAATTAAACTTGTTAAATTCAAGACAAATGCATGTAATTATTTTCTTGCTTTGAAATAGTGCTTTAGTTACAAAATCTGAGTATGACCAATTTGGAAAGTTTTGCTTTAAGCAATATTAATTCTTACTGGTTTATAAGTAATTTCCTTAAAACAATCATCCAAAACTAATTTAGAAGAAATGAAAACTCAGCTTGGCGGTTGAACAGACTATAAATATCTCAGGATATTTGGAATCTGGACAGAGCCAGGTTCCAAAATTTAGCAAATATTTATGTACATTTTCAAACCTAACTGTTAGGCAACAGCTTAACTACAGTATTTTATAAATCCCATTAAGGTAAATGAGATTAAAATACACTCTTAATACCTGTGTTGTATATGATAGGTTTTAATATTAATACTAAAGACAGTCTGTATGCTTATTTTTTTCCAAGGGAAGCTTTAACTTATATAATATACCAACAGAGCAAAATTATTTTGCTTGAATAACTTTTTGTGATTATATCTTGTCTAATTTAGGAATTGAGATTCATGATAATAATTCTGAAGTTGTGTGATGCCCTTGATTTTCAACAGAATAGAACTGGCTCAGAGCAATCCTAGTTATTCCTAGGGTATGAGCAGATTAAAATGAATTGTCCTTCAAACAAGAGCTTTGAGGGAAAACAAAATATTTGCAGGGGAATAAAACCAGCAGAACCAAGAGTATTTCCAAAGCAACTGTCCCATGACAGATGCAGGGCATTGAAGAACCTCATGTTTTTCACCTCACAGGCTTGCAAAGTTATGCTTTTCTCTTTTCAGTGTTTTTCTGTGAACACTTTCAGCTGCAGTGCAGCATTTTAGCTACAGACCTATTAGGAATGTGAGCAATGAGCACAGGAAAAGGAAGCTGCATAGATTTCTGCATGTTTGTTGTGGTGTTACATCTTTGAAAAACAAATTGTTTCATTTTAGAATAAGGAGGCTGGAGGAGGGGAAAAAAAAAAAAAAAAACAAGGGAAAGAAACTGATTAATAATTTTTAAAAATGATAATTAGTTGGGAATATCAAACCCGAAACAGACTTAAAATAACAATGGCAAGATAAAGTCATACAGATCTTGACCTAATTTTGACCTAACACCACATAATATCTCTTAGTTTTATATTTATGCATACCTCAGTCTCTTAATTCTCTTGACACAGCATTGGAGAATCTCATAATCTTAAAGTAACAGCTTAGGTATTCACTAGGAAAAAGTAATCCTTACCAGAGCATGGACGGACACACAGAGGAGAGGAGAGGAGAGGAGAGGAGAGGAGAGGAGAGGAGAGGAGAGGAGAGGAGAGGAGAGGAGAGGAGAGGAGAGGAGAGGAGAGGAGAGGAGAGGAGAGGAGAGGAGAGGAGTCTTTCTGGTGTCGAAACAGTTTTATTGGCTTGTGTAGAGGCAAGAAATACAAAGACTAAGATTCAGATACAGATATCTGCAGAGGAATTATGACAGTCTAATCTAAATGAGTTTTTTGAGATTTCATGTACAGAAAGGGAGAAAACAATACATTTCTAATATAACTATTTAAAAGAGGAAATGTGCATTATGCTCTGAATGTACTGTCCCCTTTCCTTTGTCTTTCCATTGGCTGTTGAAGAACCCCCCAAAAACAGTACTACCTCAATTGCTAGTGTTTATTAAGGACTAAAACTGGATGAACATCAACATTTAATGCTTGGAGGCAAGGAAAAAAGAATTTTAGTTCTCTTCTTCTATCATATGATACATTTTTCATGGACTGATAAATAAACAGTATTTGCTTCAGATCTATAACACAGCAATTTTATAAAAAAGAAACAAGAAAAGTCTTTTTGCAGCAAGGCAGGAAAGGGAATTGGCAAGAAATTATGATGTATTAACACTGCTTATTCTTCCCTTTTTTTTTTTTGTATCTCGAGTTTCCAGAGTTCCTCATTTGACTAAAGTTCTACAGTTCCCTCCTTTTCTTTTCCTTTTTTTTTTTTTTTTTTTTTAAGAGCCACTCATTGCCTCTTTCAATAAATCCCAGCTGAAAGCTATTGTCTGTTCATGAGGGATTTTGCAGAGAGCAATAGGACATGTAGAATTAATAAAACACTCTGTCCTGGTTTCCGTTGGCATAGAGTTAATTTTCCTTCTAGTAGCTGTTATAGTGCTGTGTTCTGATAACACACCGATGTTTTAGTTGTTGCAGAGCAGTGCTTCCACAGAGCCAAGGACTTTTCAGCTTCTCGTGCTGCCCTGCCAGCGAGGAGGCTGGGGGTGCACCAGGAGCTGGGAGGGGACAGAACCAGCACAGCTGACCCAAACTGGCCAAAGGGATATTCCATGTCACTTGGCATCAAGCGGCTTTGTGGTGCTTAGCTGCCTGATGGGTTAAACGACAATACACAGGTTCTGAGATGAAAAATGATGTTGGTTAGTTTAGTGTGTCTCAACACCATGGAAGCTTTTTCAGCAGGAGTGTCAGTTTGGCCTGTGAAAGCCAATGTGATACCCTTCCAAACTCCAGAGGAACTAATTAGAGTAAAAGGAAGGAAAGTGATTTAGAAAATAAGTCGTCAGGAAGGTCACCAGAAACAAGGCACAGACACACACAGAAACAAATGTAGGATCCAAAAGGCAGGAAGGAAATGAAATAGAAAATAATGGCAAAGAAGGAAGACACGAGCATGAAAGAACAAGAAGTGGAAGAAGTTGTGCAAATTTAGGAAAAATAATGATAAGCTTAAAAATGAGAACCTCCCTCCCTCTCTTCAGCTCTCGCTCCTTACCTTTTTCCCTCCTTCTCAGCTTCCCTCTTTCTCTCTCTTTCTTCAACTGTTCATTCCATTTTCCAAGAATGTATGTAAGAAATTTAGTCAACAAGGTTTATCAGAAACTGATTCTTATCATCTTATGCCAGGTCTTTAAAACAGGTTGAATGACTTATTTCTCTTATTGATTATTAAAAATAAATAAATAAATAAATAAATAGATAAAATCTAGGATAGATAGACTTAGATATACAACTTCTCAACATGTAGATAGGACAGGAAAAATGATTGGACGTAAGAAACTTGGCTAGAGAAACTGGAAAACCTGATCAACAAAAAGTATGTATACATATATATATATATATTTCAATTTATGATTAAGTTTAAGAAAATCCAGGTGGAACTTTTGAAAGAACAGACTCCAAGACCATCTGGAAACAATGAAAAAAAAAAAAGATTATATAATCAGAAAAATTTTGAGATACAGAGGTACATGCCAAGATTGATTGATCCAAAAGAATATGTTAAATAAATAAATAAATAAATAAAAGTAAAAGAGCAGAAACTCATTAACACATAACTGGAAAAAATATCAAGCAGAAGAAATTCACTTGAAAAGTTAAAGGGAAAAGAAATAATTTCACTTTAAAGTTTCAGCATAATCCTGGAAGTAAAAGATATTACATCTAAGTCTGCAACAAACAAACAAACAAACAAACAAATAAATTCTCCCTGGGCTAAGTGGTTTGTGTCAATGAGATGCTTCTGGCACTTTTTAAACTTTTATTTTATGCCATAGGTAATAAATTAAATAGTGCCATGGAACATTCCTGGCACTGGCACTTGATTGTCTATACATTTAAAATGCAGCTCCTTGTAGGCTTTTATTCCATTAAAACCACTCTCCCCCCAGAATCCCTTGCACAGTCTGGGAGACAGGCCAGGAGTTTCAACAGGCAGTTTTCATGAAACCATACTTTTCTGGGGGCTGAAATCTTAATGGCATGGCTGTGGGCCAGTCTGTGACAATAGGCTGCAATACCAATGAATTTTTATCAAAAGACCAAGTTTAGAGAATTCTTATGTAATGGTAAGTGGAAAGAGAATATCTGCTCCCTTACGGATGTTTTCTAACGCAGTGAGGGATAATAAGAAAGGGAGGAAGCCATGAGTAAGAACCTATGGGACACGGACCTGACTGACAAACAATGAGGGAAGCAGCGATGGGAACCAAATCTGGTCAGTCACATTCATTGATGAGGGCATATGAGCATGTGAGAATGTTTGTTCTAGTGAGATTATCTCATTGTGGAACTTGGTAATTGGGAAACTAAAAGAAAAAGAGGGAAGCCAGAAACCAAAATACACCAAGACACAGACCTGACAAAGCAAACATGGGGATTAAAAACAAACCTGTCAGTCATACTACTCGATGGGTTATCAAGAAATTACTAGCACCACATCCAGGAAGATCAACCTGGACTTTGCAGCTGACAAGACTGTGAACAAGATGGGGGCAGACTGGGAAGGGTGTGTCATCCATGAGAGGATGTGCTGGGGGAAGGGAAAGCAGGAGGAAAAAAAGTAGGGGATAGGTAGAAAAGAGTACAAATTGGACAGCTGTTTGTAAAATGGGGCAAGTCAGTATATTTGTCTGGATGAGCCCTGTGCTTGATCACCACAACCTGTCCTGTCTTCTTATATCATTTTTCATCTTTTTTCTTATTAAATCTTCCACGTTTTCACTAGCAAACTTTAAAATGGACTAGCCAGTGAGCAGTGGGGGCCTCGGGTCTGGGCAGGGTAACAGGTGGGCAGGGGGTCCATGTGGCTATGCCCAGGGGGACTTTTGAATATGGTGTGCATGAGGGACAAGTGTGTGAGTGCTATATGTCTGCAGCAAACTTCAAGCTGGACCAGACAGTGACCTGTGAAGCGGGTAAGGGGCCTGGGATCCAGGCAGGGGTGCTGGGTGGGCAGAGATGCAGAGCCAGTGCTCAAGGGATCTGCGAATGTGTGTGTGCTTGTGAACCTGGAGAGTGCTGTGTGTGTGCCTGCACCAGTGAACTTCTATCTCTACCAGCTGGAGAGGAGGAAGGAGACTTGGCTGTCTGTGTCTGTTTTATGTGAGCCCTGTGTGTGAGTGCTGGTGAAGTGCTACTCTGTGAGTGGTCATGTCAGTGTCCTGTCTGTCTGTCTGTGTCTGTGTGTTTCTGGGATACATGCTCAGCATTGCTACCAGCTGAACATGCAAAAGGAAAAGAGGCAGCCATGTCCAACAGCCTGGGCAGAGGCTCTGGGTCCCCAGGCAATGGGCACTCCCAGGCAGGAGCAGTCCTGGGCTAGAACAGCTGGAGGAGGCAGCCACACTCTACACCTCTAACATCATATAGAATAATGAAATGAGAGGTTCAGTCCAAGTACCTACTGTTTTCCATCAAGTCCAGCAACCCCTTCAGATAGGTATGTCTTACACAGAAATTCAAAATGTAGATTAGCTTTTGGGGTTTTATATCATCTGATATACATGCATACATATATTACTACATAAGACAAGATCTTTGTTTTCTAGCATCTATGAAAGGTAGTTAAAATATAACAAGTGAGGAAACTGAGGAAAAACTGAGAAAGATAGCTGGAGACAATTGAAGTAAAGAAGCATTAACTTCTGGAGAAGTTCTATGAATTTCTTATATTTTGAATAGGACCTTTCATTAAAATCATAAATAACATGGATAAGTAGTTAAGAAAGCAAAATATAAAGATACAGCAGATTAAAAAAAAATCCAAGAGGATGTGTTTTAAGGTTAAAGGCTTCCTTACAAAAGATCTTCAAAAGGACTGCAAATTATTAACATATACAACAAAGCTATGCCTGTATGAGGGAGATGGGGTCTGTATTGACGAACAAGGAGGGAATCTGTGCCTGAAGATGACTATTAAAGAACAGGGATTTGAGAGAGCATTCAATAACTCATGAAAATACTCAGGCTATTAAAAGGCCAGCAGTAAAACTAATGGGATATTTTCAGGGTCTCAGCATCCTGTGAAGGAGATGTGAAGGGCAAGATCCCTAAATATTACTTAACTGAGGAATGGCAATTTTTGTCCTAACTCCTTGTTGACCTCAGACATGTGTACTGATCAGGGTGGTAAGGAGGAATGTGTCTTTTTCTTTTTTTTTTTTTTTTGTCCCCTCATAGCACATAAACTTGAGAATTTTGCAGTATATTCATTATGAATGTGATAGTCAGGAAAGAGACTTATTTACAGAATCACAGAATCACAGAATGGTTGAGGTTGGAAGGGACCTCTGCAGGTCTCCTGGTCCAACCCCCCTGCTCAAACAGGGTCACCTAGAGCAGGTTGCCCAGGACATGCTGAATTTAAATGTTGGAAGATTCTGCTCGGAGTCAAATAATGCCTTGAATTTTAAGGCATCTACATTTACATCTAGAAGAAGTCTTCTTGGCTTTTTTTTTTTTTNTTTTTTTTTTTTTTTTTTTTTTCTCAGTAGAATAGCTACTGATGAAATGCTAAAATTATCCTGGAAGTAGCAAAAAGAACTCCCCATTCCTTGGTGAGTGTCTAGGGCGTACATTGTATCATTTGCTGGCCCAGTTAACCTTGATTTCTCTCTTACAAAATTTCATTGGGACAGAGGGAGTATGTTTTCAATGATGAAAACCTCTGCAAGAAATAAGAAATAAGGTTATGAGTTTTGAACTGTAAAAGGGAATTAAATACAATCATCCCACTTCATACTCACACCCTTAATATCAAACTAGGACAGCTGCAACAAGGCTGCTGTTGGACATAAGGGTACCTTTCCTTGCTTTGGGTTATGGGACTGAGAATGCATCATTTATTCTAGGGCTCTGTTGTCTACTTCTGTGCTCAAGACCTGTGACTGGAGAAGGAGATAAAGGGCAAAAATCTGGAACAAAATCTGATATGAATTGTTTAGATAGGATCTTTGTGATCCCTACCTCTTCTAGGAGCCTCATTCAAGTTTTGATTTGTCTGTGGGCTACAAACATCAGATAACAAGGACTGAATCCTCTTAAACACCAACAGCCTATTGGACCTGGTATGAAAGCAGTTAATATCTATAGCACACAAATAGTTCATATAGAGAAAATTCTTGTTACAGTATCATTTATTATATCTACCTAAAAACACTGCAAAACAAATTGCAAAGGAAGTGATAGATATTATACATGCCCTCACAAAGCTACATTATCAAACTATAATGTCTTATTATTCTCAGTTAAGAATGGGATATTTTTTCACTTTTGCACAACTAGTCATATGGTACATTTTCAATACTAAAATTTAAATTCCAGGGACTCTGACAGAGATGCAACCGTCAGAAAGTTGTCTCCAGGCATCCCATATAAAATTGTTACATGAAGTTATGGAATTTTCAGATTGTCATTTCTCTTTAACTGAAAATCTAATAACAGTATCATATGTAACTGTCTATTCATCAAAAGACACTGAAGACTTTCATGTTTAAAACTTATGTATGTGGAACTGCTTAGCAAAAAAGGCTATCCCTCTACTTTTGTATCTTAATGCATGTATGTTTACAGATTTGATTATTTCTTTGCCCACCACCAGAGTTATGTCTTCTATGCTACGCTCAAAAAGAATACTCATTTTCCTCATTTACTGAAAGGTTCACCTGCTGGGCAACAAGAATAATGCAAATATGGAAATCTTCATTTTTGATTTTATCCAGTTAAGCGAACCAAACCTATACAGTGTAGTATAAAACAAAGAAACCATAATGAGTAGTTCTACCATTGGTGTTTGAAGTCCTATGTAGATAAAGATTATTTCTTCAAGAATGTCCACATAAAATAAGTCTTTGATTATTTTTTACCTTTTTTCTTTAAATTAATTCAGCTGAAAATGTAACACATAAAAATTGAATAATCTTAATAAGAACCATATTAACTGTCTCCTGAGAAGCATTACAACCTTTTTATTTTTCTCTTAAGAGTCTAACATTACAATCTTATACCAGTTTACAAATTCCTCATGTCCATATTCTTCAGCATGGATAATATTCATTCTTTTTTGTGTCTTTTAGTTTTCTTGTTTGTAAAGTTGAACCATAGAATCACAGAATCACAGAATAGTTGAGGTTGGAAGGGACCTTTGGAGGTCATCTAGTCTAAAACCCTGCCAAGCAGGGTCACCTAGAGCATGAATAGCTAGATCAAATAACTATATGATTTGTACATTAACTTCCATGGTATACTGAAAACAAACGAGTAGCTGATAAAAGAAATTTCATTTTAGATTAAGTTCCAAATAAGAGGATGATTTTTGAAGGAATGGATTCTTGGTCACCATTACATCAAAGATGAATACTGCCAACTAATGGTATGAAATACAGAGTATTCTCTTGTTCCAGTGCTACTTAACTGTCCGTGTTTTGTTACTGGAATCTTACGTAGAGTTATTGTATTCAATGTTATACTTAACTGCTCACTTAAACCTATAGTTTGTTATACTTAAGATTTTTCTCTCTCCCTCTCTTTTTTTTTTTTTTTCTTTATGAGCTAAATCTATTTTAAAAAGACTAAAAGCTGCATTCCATTTCAGGGTTAAACATATGGAAGAAAACTTTTAAATACATAAAAAGAAATAATTTACAAAGAAATTGTCAAAGGATGCAGTCATTTGACAGCAGAACTGAAAAAAAAAAAAATTGAATGATTTTCAAGAACAAGCAATAGAGAAAATTCCTGTCTAAAAGCTCTGACACAATCAAATGATAAAGCTTGCAACACTGCATGAGTACCTGGGCATTTAAAGTGAAGTATTAAATTGCTGAAACCCCAAGAAGCCCGTGTCATCTTAAGTGCTGGATTTGTACCTACTTTTAAAGATAAATCTGCCAGAATCTATGTGGAACCATTTGGAGTAGGTTTTCCATTTAAATGCAAGGTTTCAAACTAGCCCAGCCATGTAACATTAAATAGTGTATTCCTTAATTGATCATTGGAATTTATGCAAAGCTCCAGAGAGTGCAGGAGCTGAGATAAGATGAGCTAGCTGGGCAAATGATGGAAATGGGAAAAAAACAGAACAGTTCTCAAAAAGTTTACAAAAGTTCATAGCAGATGATTTTTTATATATATATATAGGGAGAAAAATCATAAACATATAGTGAAATTGTTGAAAGACATAATATGACAATAGCTTTCCAAAACAGGTGTGCACTTTTGGTAATGAAAGTGTTAAAAAGTATAAACAGAGTTTTAAAAAAAAAAAATCATATTAAAGAAAAAAAAAGAAAAAAGAAAATAAAAAGCTTAATGGATTGAATTGCCTTTACTGAGTATAAAACATTTTTTCTTCTGGTATGATATAAATTGGTGCAGTTTTGAAGCAATTTCATAGCAATCAAAATGGAATCAGAAAGGAAACTAACAAAACAGAACCTGCTGCTATGTTGGTAATAACAGTTGTGTTGTCCTTGCATTTGACACTGTCAGATAGCACAGCAAGCTTGAGGACTCACATGTTACATTTTCGGTTCTTATTTACTGTATGAAGAAGATAAATTACAATATTTGTTGTAAAATACAGTGTTATACATCTTTTTATGCTGATCAGAGTTAAATTTTGAAGAAAAGGCAGGGAAAGTAAATTGTTGTATTTCATTTCTCATAGCCATCTCAATGGCAGAGTGAAACAAAGATGGATTTGACCAAAAATGGGGATATGACCATCAGAATTCACACATTGTCTTTTCAATGGCAGGTTCATGTGGTATCCTGTAAGTAAGACCATTTTCCGACATTTTTTCAGTAAAACATGTTGTTTATTAAAGACTTGTTCTTTTTTTTTTTTTTCTGTGCTTGAGTAAGTACAGAATAAAACTTAAAATAAAATGTATCTATGGCTTGTTGCAGTTCTCATCTTAGGTATATTTAAGCAGTAAAAGTAAATAGAAGTCTTTTTTCTTTTTTTTTCTGTATTATTTGAGTCATTTTTCATTCATGTCATTCCTTATCACATATTTTCATTTTTCAGAAAACTCAATTTTAAATAACAAATCATTTATTCTAAGTCTTTCCCACACATGTTGAGAATATTACTAGCAATCTTTGGGAAAAATGAGAAGAACTGAACAGCAATGTTGCTATCCCTTATGCATTTGTCTTGTAAAACACTATAACTATGTGAATCTTGTTCAAAGCCCTCTGCCATTTTAAAACCTATTGTAACTGAAAATATCAGCAGCTGTATTATAACAAATTGTCCAGGTTTTTTTGTGCATTCAGATTAAGTAAATCAATAAAAAAAAACATCACAGAGGAAAAATAAATGTGTTAAATAATTAGAATCATAGAATCATTTTGGTTGGAAAAGACCAAGATCATATAGTCTAACCTTTAACCTAGCACTGACAAGTCCACCATTAAACCATGTCACTAACCTCTACATCTACACGTTTTTTGAAGACCTCCAGGGATCGTGACTCAACCACTTCCCTGGGCAGCCTGTTCCAATATTTCACAACCCTTTCAGTGAAGAAATATTTCCTAATATCCAACCTAAACCTCCCCTGGTGCAACTTAAGCCCATTTCCCCTTGTCTTATCACTTGGTGTTTGGGAGAAGAGATCGATCTCCACGTCACTATAGCATCCTTTAAAGTAATTGTAGAGAGCGATAAGGTTGCCCCTGAGCCTGCTCTTCTCCAGGCTAATCAACCCCAGCTCCCTCAGCCGCTCCTCGTAGGACTTGTTCTCCAGACCCCTCACCAGTTTTGTTGTCCTTCTCTGGACATGCTCCAGGGCCTCGATGTCTTTCTTGTAGCGAGGGGCCCCAAACTGGTCAATGATCAATGCCTCCTGCTCCACTCCCCCTCATGATGAAGCTATAGGATTTGATGAGGTCTGCCCTTCTTCTCCTCTAGGCTGATCAAACCAAGTGACCTCAGCTGCTCCTCATACATCTTTCACTGTAGACTCTTGACTTCCTTTGGACACTCTAATAGTTTTATGTCCCTATATGTGGCGTATTGAGGGCACAGACTCAGATCGTGGTGGATGCTGAGACAATTTTAATGTGTACAGCTCACATTGTTAATATCCGAAGTGCATAAGCTATTTTTAGCCAGAGCTTTCCACCATCAGAATTTCCTGAACCAAGTCCTTTGTTCCCAAGACCATGTGATGTTAACTTTCTTGAATTGCTACATCAACTGGGATTCTCACAAGCAGTATAACTGTTATAATAGCTGGGATTCTCACAAGCAGTATGTGACTCATCCTTCCAGGGCATATCAGACTTGAACCATTGCTGCTGATTGCTACCCACACTTATACTGTGGCACCCAAAACTGCACACAGTACTCAAGGTGAGTCCGCATCAGTTTAGTATGAGAATCATTTCCCTCGACTACCTAGAAATGCTGTGCTTGATGCACCCCAGGATACGGTTGGCCCTTTTGGCTGCCAGGGCACACTGTTGACTCATATTGTACTTGCCATCAACCTGAGCCCCCAGATCCCTTTCTGTTGGGCTGTTCTCCAACCTCTTTTCCCCCAGTCCGTACATATATCCAGGGGTGTACTATCCCAGGTGCAGAATCCCGCACTTTCTCTTTTTAAATTTCATGCAGTTGGTGATTACCCAGCCTTCTAATTTTTCAAGATCCCTCTGCAAGGCCACTCTAACTTTGATGAAGTCAACAGCTCCTTCTAATTTAGTATCATCTGGAAACTTACTTAGTATGCATTTGAGTCCTGCATCCAGGTCATTTATAAAAACATTGAAGAGAAGTGGGACCAAAATGGAGCCCTGCAGAACCCCTCTAGTGACCAGCTGCCAGCCTGATATAACCCCATTTACTATAACCTTTTGAGACCGGTCCATTAAACAATTGTTTACCCATTCTATTATGTATTTGTCTAGCTGTGAGCTGAACATTTTCTCCAGAAGGATACTGTGAGAAACGCTATTGAAAGCTTTGCTGAAGGACTACAGAGCCCTGTAATGTCTTTATTAGATTTGTTTATTATTTGTTTAATGTCTTTATTGATGATATTGATGAGGGGATTGAGTGCACCCTCAGTAAATTTGCAAATGACACAAAGTTGGGTGGAAGTGTTGATCTGCTCGAGGGTAGGAAGACTCTGCGGAGGCATCTGGGTAGGCTGGATCAACGGGCCACATCTGATCACTTGGCATTCAACAAGGCTAAATGCCAGGTGTTGCACTTGGGGCATAATAACCCCATGCAATGCTATAGGCTTGGGGAAAAGTGGTTGGAAAGCTGCCCAGCAAAAAAGAACCTCGGGGTGCCAGACAACAGCCGGCTGAACATGAGCCCTCAGTGTGCCCAGGTGGGCAGGAAAGCCAATGGCATCCTGTCTTGTATCAGAAATNAGGCATCTGGGTAGGCTGGATCAACGGGCCACATCTGATCACTTGGCATTCAACAAGGCTAAATGCCAGGTGTTGCACTTGGGGCATAATAACCCCATGCAATGCTATAGGCTTGGGGAAAAGTGGTTGGAAAGCTGCCCAGCAAAAAAGAACCTCGGGGTGCCAGACAACAGCCGGCTGAACATGAGCCCTCAGTGTGCCCAGGTGGGCAGGAAAGCCAATGGCATCCTGTCTTGTATCAGAAATAGTGTGGCCAGCAAGACTAGGGAAGTGATTGTCCCTCTGTACTCGGCACTGGTGAGGCCTCACCTTGAGTACTGTGTTCAGCTTTGGGCTCCTCACTACAAGATGGATTTGCTCAAGCATGTCCAGAGAAGAGCAATGAAGGTAGTGAAGGGACTAGAAACAAGACAGATGAGGAGTGGCTGAAGGAACTGGTGCTGTTTCGTTTGCAGAAAAGGAGGTTGAAATGAGACATCATCGGTCTCTACAAGTACCTGAAAGGAGGTTGCACCAAGGAGGGTGTTGGTCTCTTTTCTCAGGTGACGTGATAGAATGTGAGGCAACAGCCTCAAGTTGTACCAGGGGAAGTTTAGACTGGATATCAGGAATAATTTTTCCATGGAAAGGGTGGTTGGGTATTGGAACAGGCTGCCCAGGGGGGTGGTGGAGTCACCATCCCTGGAGATGTTTAAGAGCCATGTGGATGTGGAGCTTAGGGTCATGATTTAGCAGTGAACTTGTGGTGTTAGGTGGATGGTTGGACTTTAATGATCTTGAAGGTCTTTTCTAACCTGAATGATTCTATGATTCTAAGGCATTAAATGTCTATGCGTTGTCTACATCCCTACTTGTGAGGTGACCATCCTCCTCAAGCAACAGACCAATGTTATCTCTAGTCCTCCTTTTGTTGTTAACATACTTTTATATATATATATATATATATATATATATATATATATATATATTTGTTGTCCCACACAGTTTCAGTGTGGGAACAGTTGACCATTTTCAACTCTAGTTGAGCTCTGACCACTCAAATTTTCTCCCTACGATGTTGAACAGCATCTCTCTAGTCCTCCTGTGTCGCCTGTCCTTGTTTCCAATGTCCATACACTTTTCTGCCTAAAGATCTGGAAAAAGATCCCTGCTTATCCAAGCTGGCTTTCTGCCCTGCTTGCTTGACTTCCAACACTTTGGAATTGCTTGCTCCTGCACTTGTAAAAGATGGCTCTTGAAAAGTGAGCAGCACTGATATACCTCAATACCTTCAAAAACAGATTTCCGGGGGACCTTACTAACAAGTTCCCTGAGCAACCTGAAGTTTGCTGTCCCCTTACCCAGAGTCAAAGTTTTGCTGGCAGTTTTCCTCCTATCACAAAAGATTTTAAACTCAACTACTTCATGGTCACTGTGGCCAAAACAGCTGCCAATTGCCACTTAACCCACAAGACCCTCTCTGTTTACAAACAACAAATCCAGGAGGGCACAATTCCTAGTCAGCTCTCTTAGCACCTGTACAAAGAATTTATCTTCAACATGATTTAGGAATTTCCTGGACCTGTTATATCA
The DNA here is from genome assembly GCA_013399115.1 of Anseranas semipalmata. Taxonomy (NCBI): domain Eukaryota; kingdom Metazoa; phylum Chordata; class Aves; order Anseriformes; family Anseranatidae; genus Anseranas; species Anseranas semipalmata. The sequence goes on from VXAA01011784.1 coordinate 21,848, forward strand.
ACTGTATTGTTTTCCCAGTTAATGTGTGGGAAGTCAAAGTCACCCATAAGGACAAGGGCAGCTGATCTAGAGATATATCTTAATTCTTTATAGAATAATTCATTGGTATCATCATCCTTGCAGGATGGCCTGTAGTAGACTCCCACAACAACATTTGCTTTATTTGTTTTCCCCTTAATGCTTACCCAGAGGTTCTCAACTGTTTCATCACCAGCTGCAAACGCCATGCAGTCCAACCGCTCCATTACATTCATCAACACCCCCACACCTCGCTTGCCCTGCCTGTCCCTTCTGAAGAGCTTATAACTGCCCGTCACCGCACACCAGTTATAGGACCCTTCCCACCAAGTCTCACTTATGCCGATGACATAGTAGCTCTTCTGGGACTAGACCAAAGCTCCTAGCTCCTCTTGCTTATTCCTCATGCTGTGTGCATTGGTGTAGAAACATTTCAACTGTGCTCCAACATACCCAGCACCTCAAGGAGCAGACTGAAGGACCTTGCTAGCACACTGTCCTGCAAACATAAGTAGACTATATAATCTATATAAAATGCAGATATATATCTGGGATCAATCAAGGGCTTTTATTTTAGATTTCATTAAATAAGTATATCATTTAAAAACTGTTTAGTATAGTGATATTTAGAATTGTTCAGTACATTTTCCTTTGAGAGAATTCAGAATGGAATAAAAATCCCTATCAACTTCAGTACAGGTTTATACTTCAGGGAAGGGTTAAGCAACCTTTCAAGTTAGTATACCGGACTATATTTATTTCACTCAGATTGAAGATTTCTTGTCTGTAACAAGCTCAGTGAGGTCTAGGCAATATCACTCTTCAGAAAGATAGGATGATGACAAGTAGTACACCATTCATGTGTTGCCTTCATTCAATGGAGAGTGCAGGACTCAGGAGCCAGAAGCTGGAACTTCTTTGATGACTCAGAAATGTTTCCAAACTCTGCCAAGTGCTGTATTTAAACTTGAGCCATAGCTTGCTCTAACTCACCTTTGGTTTGCCCCCTGTCTTGGATGCAAAGTGAAAATGTTTGAAGGCATTTTTCCCTTCCGTAAGCTGTGGTGTAAAGCATCAGGAAAAGTAAAAAGGAAAAGAACAAACCAGAATTGTGTCTGTCAGCTCCATGTGTTTCTGACAAGATGGTGAGTGAATGACAAAACCCCATTCACAAGAGGCTTTCCTCTGGGATTCCCTCTGAAATGAAAGAGAAATTTACATCAAGAACAAACTGAGGTATACTCAACAAAGCAGAAAGACTTCCCACATTGGGAATGGACATACGACCTTCTAAACTGATTATCCACTATTTAAATGGAATGCCTCTGTCTCTGAAAGACAACAAATTGCCTTCTGGAGCTTCATGATATCTCTGTATACATTTTAGAAAGCAATCAGGGACAAACCAAATGTCTTTTTCTTAGTTTATTTTTAATCTAAGAGAAACATTTCCTTTAAATATAAATTTACAAACCCATCCTTATGCATATCACCTGCACCACTTATTCAAAAGATTAATTTGTTCTAGTTTTATTAGTTTTTGTCATTTTCCATTTTTCCCAATTACAAATGATTTTAATTCATGTCTGCATATTTCTGGAAGCTACTAATGTCATCCACAGAAGGGAACTTTAATTTCATTTTAATTTCACTAATGCTCAGGCATTCACTTTGATGCACTTTTGCAAACATATTTGTATTGTTTTTGTTTGTTTGTTTGTTTGTTTGTTTTTCCTGCTTTCATCTGCATGTTCCTTGAACAGGAAATATCTATCTATCTATCTATATATCTATACATTTTCTTACAAAAAAAATGAAAAAAATGTGTTTTGTCTAGTCTGGACAGCTTGATTAGATAAGCCATCTTTTTGTTCTCAAGGAGTAGAAAACTAATGATCTTCTACTGCTATTTAATTTATTTTCTCACAAGAAAAATGTAAAAACAAACAGGGTTTGCATTTCAGCATTTGTTGTTTATGTTTAGCTTGCAAGTACATGGATAGTCTTTAATTTAAGATGTTCTTATATATAAGGCTTGTTAAATGACAGTTGCCTCTCAGTCCCAATATCTGACATTAGGAAGCTGCTTTCAGATCGTAATTTCCAGTCAATGAATACCATTGGCTTTTATACTTCCTAATGCACACTTGAAGTAAAACTTTGTTGTTGTTGTTGTACTTTGGTGTCTAAGAGCTTTTCAGCCTAGATAAACAAATGACTTTGAGGGCTTAGAATTACCCAGAAACAGTCTCTAAGGTTTGATTTAATAAGAATCATCCTGTTATGAAACTTGATTAAAGCTGTTAAGTTAGATATTTTAAGAATAAATCAACTTCATAGGAAGCTATCATAATATTCAAAGATATCTAATAAAAGTCATTCATGTAGGAAAAATAAAGCAAAGTTGAGGCAGGAGACATATTCTAAATCTTTTCATACAATTTATATAATATAACATTTTGAAAATGGAGGATACTTTGTTTGATTTGTTTTGATTTAGTTTGGTTTTACCTACTAGTTTGCTTTTAAATCTTCAATTGATTCAGTTTGGAAATGAGGGAATAAGATTTATTTACAGTTAATAATAACTATGAATATGCTTTTTAAATCTCCAAATCTACTTATTTCTAGTCTACACTACTAAAAGCATTTAAAGAGAAGTAGTCTTTGGTTTTGTTATTATTGGTTACTCAGTATTCAAGTAGTCCAAAGTTATCAGCCTATTCCTGTTAACTAATTTAAATAACATACACAGAATAATCTCAAATGCTGGACCTCATTTTCATTTTATACAAAGCTTAGAGTCCATGAACGTTTAAGTAAGTAAATATTTTTTTTAACTGAATTCAAAGGTCTTCACTTTTTAAAGCAGTGTTTCAAAATAATAGAATTTTGAAAAGCAATTCTGTGAATTTAGAGAACACATGACTAAGTTATTTAATGGAAACTACATTTTATTTGCTGTATTTGAGTATATACTTTGTTCTTAAGATAGCTTCATAAATGTTATTGAATTAAGGACATGATTCTGGACCTACATTAATTTGCAAGGTTTTGTCTTCTATATATGCAGCTGAGTTATAATGACTTGAAAAAAGTTTCAAGAACATGAGGAAAGGATTAGGGGCAGAGGAAGACTAGAAAGAATTTGCTTGCCTTATATATCGAAAGTTTTCTGGATATAGGAAACATAACTGTTTTTTGTATAACAGTACTCTCTGAGAATAATACCAACCTTATCTATAAATTAAATCTGTTGCAGTCAATTTATGCAAAACAGTTTACGAGAGAACAAAATATGTCATTCCAGAGGCTTATACTTTCTGTTATTAAGCTTAAAGTGCGTTATGACACATTCGCAGTACAACTTCAATAGTCTGAGTTACTTTACATTGTTACCCACTTCTTGTCTTCTATTGCTAGCCTGAAGATTCAACTTCTGCAACAATCTCTGGGTAAACTCTGTCAAAATAGAATCTATGTGAGTTATCATGCCTATCAAAAGTGTATCCTACTTAGGTTTTACCACTGTATCTAGTAGAGAGAAATGACAACACATGTAAATTATTTCTTTCTTGGCAGGTAGAGCATTTTATAGAACTGTAGTAAAAGTTGCCTGAAGAATGTCACAGCCAAACATAATATAACAACAGAACAGTATTTTAGCTTGGTGTTTTCAAAAAACAAACAAACAAACAAACAAAAACAACAACAACAACAACAAAACAAAACAACAAAAAAAACAAGTTTACCATGAAGACTGAAAGGAAATATATGTTTTCTAATTTTGAGAATTGAATTCTAAAAATATACCATCAAATTCTTCAGCAAGAAAAACGAAAAGGTTATTTCCAATATACTTTGAATATGTTCTTGATTTTTCCTGAGAAGAACCCCCCCTTTATTTTTTTTTTTACAGTTCTAATTTTATAGACTCAAATGATAAAATGAAATCATTGAGCAGCACAACTGAAATGAATCAATTGGTGACTGAGAAAGTCTGACAGAAATTGTCAGCATTTATTAACTTTAATTTTGAAAAAATAACAGAAAATACTGTATTTCCAAATAAGCTCAGTTGTCTACCATCGTCAAAGAATGGAGAAAAATTCTCACTCCCTGTGATATTGTTATTTAAATAACTGCATAAAAAGGAGAGAAGAAAAGCATGAATGGTAAAAGTCAGCAAACTTACCCCAAGATTCTAGAATCCTCCAAAATTATGTTAAACATAAGCAGTAATTAGGAAAAAAACATATTCTTACTTTATTCTTTCATAACTAATTCAGTTACCTTAAACTATTTTGTCATCACCGTTTTTGACACAAGAATGAAGTCAAAATGAACTAAAGAAGTTTATTTAGTCAAAATGAACTAAATCTGTTTACTTCAAAACTTTTCTAAACTCTTCATTACTGTTTGAATTATGATAGCAATAGAAAGGGAAGAGCAGGTGTAACTAATGTGATTATCCTTTTTTTTTTTTTTTTTAACTCCACAAAGAAAAGACAATCAATCAGAATGTAAATTGCATATTTTAATTAACACCAAGATGTTCCTAGTTGAAAGAGAAGTTCTGCACCAGAGCTGCATTCATGAAGATTTTTGTAGCAAAAACAACCCTTCTTCAGACTGCCATCACATGTATACCTCCCAGGAAACAGAAAGAACAGGAAACAGGCTTAGGATAAAAACAGCCAACAGAGATTTCACAGCGTATACCTCCTGGAATGGTCATCAGTGTAGTAACCAACATTCACCAAAAATTTCCACCTGATCTCAATGGCTCCTTAAGTGTAAATTAAAAATGACAGAAACACTTTAAGGTAACTTATGATAAAATTGTCTGTTTTGTTTGTTTGTTTGTTTGTTTGTTTGTTT